>CBVK0100742822.1:0-10910 GCA_900067695.1 Picea abies | reverse complement strand
GACCAAACAATGCTAGAGTTCAACAATGTCTTCCATACCTTGTGCACCAATATGGGTATCAAATACTCTAAGTGACATATGGTGCTCAAGTACCATGATGTTCTTCATAGATACATCTAGACACAAATGGATTTTCTAGACATTTCATCATTGGGTGCGACCTATTGATATGTTGTCAAAATTCAATCGAAGCTTAAATAAAATATGCAGTAGTTTGGGTTTGAAAACCCCTTACATCAAAAGAAGGGAAAAGGCAGCCCCAAAATGAAGAAAAAAGGGAAAATAAAGGATGGATAACCTCAGTACAAACATTACAAACCGTAAACAAAGAAGGACAATGGGAAGACAAAGAAAGACATTACAAACCGTAAACAAAGAAGGACAATGGGAAGACAAAGAAAGACAATGGGAAATGGTTTGGATTCCATAAGATTACTTGGCATAACACCATTGAATTTCACTCAAATAAATAGTTTTGGATGAAGTCAAAGCCTATAAATCATATGAGGGATCCAAATCTAAGACAAAACCATAAAATTGGAGATAGATCATTGATGGAGAACCCAATGCCATCATTTCTACCACCACCAAGGTCCATCCCGAGGAACCTGATGAAATAAAGGAAGGTGAGCACCTCTTTCATTCACATATGTGGGTGAATGGTACCCCACTATGCTTCATAGTTGATAGTGATATCCAAAAGAACCCCATCCTATTAGAGGTCGTCAAGCGATTGTATCTACCAACAACACCACTCCCACAGTCGTACACCATCGAGTGGGTCCACCAAGGGAGAAATATTTACATCATCCAATAGTGTCACCTGACCTACAACATCAAGCCCTTCAAATATGAGGTGTTGTGTGATGTCTTCCCCCTTGAAGTTTGTGATGTTGTTTTGGGCCAACCTTGTTTATGGAAATGTCATGTTGTATATGAGTCTAGGCCAACCTTGTTTATGGAAATGTCATGTTGTATATGAGTCTAGGCCTCGTAGTGTTATTATTAATTTGGATAGGAAATTATACATGATACTCAAGTTAGTCCCATCTACTGCCATTTCCTTGATCATTTCCAAGCAATGCAGGAAGGTCATCTATCAGACCAAATTTTTTTTCTTCTTCATGATTCATGCTCAAAGTTAGCAGAAGGTTGCAACCACATCCATGGCCTTCGCGACAGGTCTCTCCATGCAGTAGAAGAAAGTGGATAAGGTGGTGGAATAATACTATGACATATTCTCCTCACCCACTAGGGTACCTCTACACTCTCAGGTCAAGCACTCAATCGATCTAACCCCCATTGCATTGCTAACCAATGGGCTATTTAATCGCCTCTCTCTATTAGAAAATGAGGAAACAAAGCACCATATCCAAGAGATGATTGAAATGGGGCACTTCCACCCAAGCTCATCACCTTGTGGAATCCCAATCATGCTTGTACAAAATAAATATGGGTTTTGGCGACTCTGCATTGATTATTGGGCCTTAAATAATATCACAGTAAGGAACCAATACCCAATTCCTCGAATTGACGATCTCCTTGACTAGGTCAAGGGGGGGGAATAATTCAGTAAGATTTATCTGAAGTCTGGCTACCACTAGGGCCCAATAGGGCAGAACGATGTATGGAAGACTTCCTTCAAGTCCAAATAAGGTCTTTTTGAATGGTTGTTCATGCCCCTTGGCTTGAAAAATACCCCAAAAAATTTCATCAGGGTGATGGACGATATCTTGTGTCCTTTCACTAATTATTTTTTTGTGGTGTATTTGGATGAAATCCTCATATTCAACAAGAACTGGGTAGAAAACTTGTAGAACATTCAACAAGTTCTGCACACTATGTGGAAACACAAGATATATGCAAATTTGGAAAAATTCTCCTTCGACATGAGCAGGACCTGGTACCTAGGATACATTATTGATGAGAATGTGGTGCATGTTGATCCAGCGAAGATCTAGGTCATCCATGACTGGCCTTACCAATTTCTATTGGAGGTTTGTGTTGGGATTCTCCCACATTGCATGGGAACTTAACCAAGTAACCAGGGTGGTGGAAAGGAATACTTTGTGTGGGGTCAGTCGCAACAGAAAGTGTTTGATGATTTGAAGCAACACTTGTGCTCAACCTTGGTGCTCTCATTAATCGACCTAAAATATCCTTTTTAGGTTAAGACATATTCTTTAGACTATGTTGTGGGTGCAAATATTACTCATCATGGACACCCTATGGCCTATCATAGTGACACACTATCGTACAATGTCCATAAGTAACCCATTTATGAAAAATAAATGTACTCCATTATATACATCTGTCTCTAGTGGAGGAATTACATTCTCGGGAAGGAGACAGTCACCCACATTGATCATAAGCCTTTGTAGTTCATACATATACAAGGAAAATTGCAAAACGACTGCCATCAGAAGTGGTCCACATACATGCAACAGTTCCATCTCAGAATTAAGTATAAGATAGGGAGCACCAAATGTTGCGATGATTTAATTAGATGACCTCTAGCCTCTGCACTAACCATGGTGCTACACTCTTATAGACATGAGACCTCCACATGGCCCTAGCTCTACAAGAAATATCCTAATTTTTCCACTACCTACCAGATGATGGGAAAAAACATAGTTGTCACTGATTTTCATCTGCAGGATGGATTTTTGTGCCATATATGCCATCTATTTGTTCTATCAAGAGAGTGATCAAAGATGATTTGGGAAGCTCACTATATACGGGTCGCAGGACACTTTGGCATGGAAAAGATAATGGCGGTGTTGCATCAACATTTCTATTCGAAAAAAATATGATAGGATGTCAACAAGTATATCAGTTCTTGCACATCGTGCGCCATTGCCAAACCAACCATTAAGAAACAAGGCATTTACACCCCTCTTCATACTCCTGATAGGACCTGGGAATCCATCGCGATGGACTAGATGTCAGGCCTTCCTTCCACCAAGCAGGGAAATGACTATGTTTTTGTGGTGGTTTATTGATTTTCCAAGATGTCGATTATGGGTTCTTGCAAGAACAGAATCACAATAGAGGCCACTTCCAAGCTCTTATTCTAACAATTTTGGGTGCATTTTAGGATACAAAAAACCATCATCTTCGATCCGGACAGTCAATTCCTCAGCACATTTTAGTTGAGCCTCTAGTCACGACTGGACACCAAGCTCACCAAATCCATAGACTTCCACCCCCAAATGGATTTCCAAACCAAGGTCACCAATAGGATGATCATGCATATATTGCACATGTACAATTCCATACATCCACACACATGGGGTGATATTTTTCCCTATGTTCAACACAATTACAACAAATCCATACATAGCTCAATCATCCTTATCCCTTTTCATGTGTGGATGGGATTTCAACCATTGGGTCCCATAGATGTTGTACTACCCCTTGCGTCCACACAAGCAGAATCATCCCATGTGAAAATTGAAGACAACATAGCCACCTGATTCACTGAAAAAATACATCACATCCACTAATAGGTTTAGGATATCTTGTATAAGTCCAATGCCAATTGTACAACCAGTTCCATGATCAACATCAGGTTCAACACAAGTTTCAGGTGGGATATAAAGTTATGTTGCACTTTCATAAAGAATGCCTTACAAGACCCCATAAGAAGCTTTGTCCACTCCACTGTGGACCTTAAACCATCACCAAGGCTGTGGGTGATAATGCTTTTGAGCTCAACATTCCCCCCTTCCTTGGCTTGCATGCAGTGTTTAATGTGGACCTCCTTTGGCCATACTTTCCGCCATTATTGGACACCTCAGAGATAGCAGAACAATTAACATCGATAAATATCAACCTTGACTACATGGAACAACCATCCACTGATCATATCATGGAAACATAAGTCAAGGTAACTCTCCATTTAAATCTTCAGCTTTATTGGATTTTCAAAGCAAGGAAACTCTTATACCAAGGCAAGTGGCTCACCCAGGGCTAAATTCAACAAAATTTTCCTCATCTGATGGGGGAATTTGACGTAGCACCCCCTGCCTCAATAGGTTCTATGCAACCTCCCAGTCTTAGGATCATTCTAAATTTTCCCGAGAGTCTGATTGACTATTTGATTTCCCCACAGGAAATCACTCACACACACTAGTGTGTAACGACAGGTCCTTCTTTGGGGCTGTGCCCACGCGAAGAAACACTAAGCGCCAACTCACTCCCACATGATCTCTGATATGACCACAGGCTTTACCCAAGAAGGTATTTCAACTTTCGTGACTTCACGATTCCAAATGTGAGCCCCCCTTGACTCAACAATCCTCAAAACTTGAAAAGGCCCAAGGGAAATTGATTCCTCCCTTGAATTTTCTCTAATGTGATCTATGACTATGAGTTGAGGCCAAATATTTTCAGCACCCAGGATTTCGCGTATCGACGTTTTGCTATGAAAAAACTCCTTTCGCGGACTTCTGAAACCACGAAAACCCCCTGCCATAGATCAATGACTTTGAGCTCCCTGCTATATAACATTCTTGATTCGATCAAGACTTATTGAATTAGGAGTTTGTGACTCTCGACTCTAAGTCACAACTTCCTCCACTTCCCAAATTTTGAAATAACGAAATTCAAGGACGTGAGATCAATGACCCTCATTGATCCAAAACCAACGACCATTATTCCCCATGAGCTTATGAATGCTGAAAAACACTCATCCTTAATCTCTCCATTGGTCTGCGAGATCCAATAGTCCACAAAACTTTGGTGGTTCTCCCCACGAGAATTTCAACCGTCTAATCAGACTTCTGACAGATTCCTCTGCCAAACTTCCATCGTCAACCTTCCTGAGCTTTCTTCTTGTTGAGTGGCTTCAAAAATTTCCTTCCCTTGAACTCTTCAAGGTTATATCCCTTCTGATCTTGATTCTCTTGAAAATCCCAGACTTTAAGGAATCCCTGCGCGCACACCTTTCGGCATTTTCAAATAACCTCTAGTTATTTGACCCTTCGACTATGTGCACTCCTTACAACAACAATCCTTCAATCCTACCCCCTAGATTAATAAAGTATAAGACTTTAACCCACCTGCACACACTTTGCACGGCTTTGTACTATCCTGCACTTATGCTAGTACGAGAACAACGATATCCCTCTTGAATTTCCAGAGATAAAACTCAGAACTTCGTCAACGCACACCTTGCGGATGCTCACTGCACTCCTTGTAGGAATTCTCAAGAAAGGAAACAATTGAAACTCATTCTTCCCTTCTCTTAGACTTCATACCTTTAGAAGAGAAACAATTGAAACTCATTCTTCCCTTCTCTTAGACTTCATACCTTTAACATGAAATCATACACACAAAGTAGGATTGAAACAAATGCATAAACCGATAATGTAAGCAATTGTATACATACCATTCAATAGATGTAAACACTAAGCATAGTAACACCATAAAATTGAGTCAAAGATTTCATATATTAACTCAAGTGTTTCTGTACATGGGTTCTCCTTTGTGTTATGACTCTCTATAGCTCTAAAGCTTACTGAAATGATACAATGATAGAAGCGAGGGTGTATTTATATCCATTTTCTGTCCTACACTACAAGCTATCTAATCTGAAATAAAATCTACAACAACTTTTCATAAATTACAATAAATGCCTCTTTATCTGGTAGATGTGAGAAATGCTCAAGATCTGTTTACAATGTCCAAAACATAAATGTAAATATGTATCCTACTATTATATTAATGTCTCTTCATTTAAATTTAAAACATTTCAAAATGTGCGTTGGTGCATATCCAACTATATTATGCCTTTGTGCTTGCTTTGTTGGCTACTTATGATGCTCTTGCATCATACTCCTCTGGCTAGAAAATTCATGAACTCTTGTTCGTGATTTCTTGTATTGTCTATCCATCTCTTTGGATATCTGCTTCACTTTCCCAATTGACATCTTCAATTGAATGTATTTTCCATTTGAACAAATATTCAAAGTATGTTTTTCTTTGGGTCTTCTTCCAGGCTCTTGGTCAATTATCTTTTCCATCTGTGGCCTTTCAACTACGGACATTTTTTTAACCCATTGAAATTCCTTCTGATCCTCGGATCTTCCTGTTCCTGTTTCATCAGCTCTATAAGGGTACAGATCAACTATGTTGAATATGGGCGATATTCCTACATCATCTGGTAATTCAATCTCATAAGTGTTTTCTTCCAACTTTCTTACGATCTTACACGGTCCAATTTTCTTCATCTTCAGTTTATTGTATGTTCCTATTGGGAACCTTTATTTTCTGAGATGTGCTAAAACCAAATTGCCTACTTCAAACTGAAGTTCTCTTTTGTGTTGATATGATATGAATTTATATTCCTAGTTGGAATTTTGCAATTGCTCCTTAATCTTGCTATGGAGTTCTTGCATTTCCATTGCAAAATTCTCTGCGCTAGCACTTCTGAACTCACTCTTCTCTAAGTCTCTCAACTCAGATACTCCTCTCGGTTGCATCCCATACATGATCTAGAATGGGCTTTGTCCTATGCTTCGATTTGGTGAATCAATATATGAAAATTCCACTTGTGGAAGAATCTGATTCCACTGACTGTCATGTTCAGCCACCAAACTCCTTAATAGATCTCCCAAGCTTCGGTTTACTACCTCAGTCTGCCCATCCATTTGAGGATGATATGTTGAGCTAAAAGAAAAATTGGTCCCCAGCTTTTTCCATAAGGTCCTCCAAAAACGACCAACACATTTGGTATCCCTGTTCGATACAATAATCTTGGGTAAGACGTGAAGTATAACAACTTCTTTGAAAAATATATTTGTAATGTGAGTTGCATCACTGGTTTTCTGACACGGAATGAAATGTGCAATTTTAGAAAATCTATCGACTACCACAAACATTGAATCACACCCTCTTTGCATGCTTGGCAGTCCTAACACAAAATCCATACTTACCACATCCCATGGCTTCTCTAGTACTGGCAATGGCTGATACAACCCTGTATTTTGTCTCTTTCCCTTCATGTGCTGGAATGTTCTACACCTATTCATGAATTTCTTGACATCTGTCCTCATCCCTGGCCAATAGTATGCCCCATTCAGTTCTATAAACGTTTTGTCATAGCTGAAATGTCTAGCCAATCCTCCACTATGTTTTTCCTTCAAGAGGTTCTCTTTCATAGAACATTTTAGTATACACAACTGCTTACCCCTGAACAATAGTCCATCCTGGATCAACTATTCAACGCATTGGCTTATGTCTCTGAGAACTAGATTCTGACATCATTCATAAGCATTTTTAAAATATGAATCATCCCTGTACATATCCTTGAGGTTTTCAAAACCTAAAGTCTTCACTCTGAACTCTTGCAGAATCAAACACTTCCTGCTCAAAGCATCAACAACTTTGTTAGCAGTTCCATAAATGTTCTTTATAACAAAAGTAAAATTATGCATGTATTCAACCCATTTTGCATGCTTCTGGCTCAATTTTTCTGTCGAGTTATAAATTGTAATGCATTATTATCGTTATACAAGACAAATTCTTTCAGAACCAAGTAATGTCTCCATTTTTTCAACGCATGTATGACTGCATAAAATTCCTTGTCATACGTTGAATATTTTAGCTTAGCATCATTAATTTTCTCACTAAAGTATGCAATCAGCCTATTGTATTGACTTAAGACTGATCTAATTGCAAATCCACTTGCATCACATCTCACTTGAAGTGTCTTGCTGAAATATGGTAGAATCAGAACTGGCTGTCCAATTATCTTTTCTTTCAGTAGCTTGAAACTCTTCTCTGCTTCCTCTGTCGAATGAAAAGATTTGTGTCTTTTCTTGATTGTGTCCATCATCGGTGCACATATTCCACTGAAATTTCTAATGCACTTTATGTAAAAACTAGCCAATCCATGGAATAATATAACTTCAAAGATACTCTTTGGTGACGACCAATCCCTGATTGCTTTTACCTTCTCCAGATCCATCTTCAATTTGTTTAAAGATATTACAAAACCCAAATAAATGATTTATGTCTTCATGAAAGACGACTTCTTCAAATTAATCAGCAACTTCCCTTGTTGTAATCTCCTCATCACTGTAGCTAAATGCTCTAGATGTTCCCCTTCAGTCTTACTGAATATCAGTATATCATCAAGATATATGATTACAAAATTTCCTATGAAATCTTTCAAGACTTCATTCATCATCCTCATAAAAGTACTGGGTGCATTTTTCAAACCAAATGGCATGACAAGGCACTCATACAGTCCTTCATTCGTCTTGAATGTTGTCTTCCATTCATCACCTTCCCTCATTCTAATATGATGATACCCGCTTTTCAAATAAATTTTGAAAAAAACTTTTCTCCACTCAAGCAATCCATCAATTCATCCATCCTAGGTAAAGGAAATATATACCTATTGGCGATTTTTTTTATGGCTCTCAAGTCTGTACACATTCTCCAACCACCATTTTTCTTTGGACTTAACACTGTAGGTACAATGCATGGAATCAAGATTTCTCTAACCAATCCTTTGTCCACCAAGTCCTGGACTTGTCTTTTGACTTCTTCATTTTCCTGCGACGTCAATCTATACGCGGCCTTGTTTGGTAAACTTTCTCCAGGTATAAGATCAATGTGATTACTTATGCTCCTGATTGGTGGCAATGAACAAGGTAATTCATCCACTACTATATCAACAAATTCCTCTAGCAGTTCCTAAATTTCCTCAGGTAGATCATTTATCTTGGTGCTGGTCAAGACGACTCTAGGTTTTCTTACCACAACAAACTGCACATCTTCTTCTTTCTTGACTTCCTCAAGAAGCTCCTTCCCGCTCATGAGAAGTATAGTATTGTTCACCTCTGGGTTTGCCTCCTTGTCCTTAATTGGTAGAAACATATGCATTCTACCATTATTCTCCAAGGTATATGTGCTCTTTCTCCCATCATGAACCATATTCCTGTCATATTTCCACGGTCTCCCCAACAAAAGATGAAAGACATCGATGGGAATAACATCACATAAAATTTCATTCTTATATCCCCCTATTTTAAATTCAACTAAACATTGTTTAGTGACACTTACCTGATGTTCTTTTTGTAACCACGCGACTTTGTATGGGCTCGGATGTGCAACAGTCTCCAATTCTAGCTTCTCCACCATTTCTATGGATACTAGATTATTTGTGCTCCCATTGTCCACTATTACCTTGCATACCCTGTCCTTGGTTTTGTAAGCAGTTCTGAACAACTGTTCCTTTGGACTGGATTCTCTGCCTCCTTATCTGGCTTCAAGATAATTTTCCTCATCATTAAGGATCTTCCACCTTCTGCGTCTTCTGCCTCAACATTTCTCCCTTTTTCTACAAAAATGTGAGCTTCACCTCCATCCCTTTTCCTATCAGGACATTTGAAAGATTTGTGTCCAATTTTTCCACAGACAAAACATTTTATCTCACCTCCTCTACCTCTTCCTCTTCCTCTTTCTTGCAGAAAAGTATTTCTATCGGCATATTGTCCTCCCTGTGAACTTCCTCCTCTTTCAGGGTGAATATGAGGTTTCTTTTCTTCTTCCTTCGGCTTCTGAGTCCTGTCCTGGGCAATTGCTTTGCCTCTACTCTGACTTCGACCTCGAGCTCTTTGACCTTGATTTTGGGATAATTTCTCTTCAGCCTTCAGGGCCATTTGATAAGCATCTTCGAAATTCCTTATCGTCATGATGCTCATCTCATCCTGAATTCCATATCTCAGACCATTCATATATATAGAAATATTTTCATCATCACTTTCAAGATGACCAGCCATGATGTTGAGCCTGTAGAATTCCTCAGTGTATTTTTTAACTATCATCCCTTTCTATCTCAAGTTCTGCATTCTTCGAAACAGATTAATTTGGTAGTCCCTAGGTACAAATTTGGCTTTAATTTTTGCAACCATCCTATCCCAGCTTTTGATCCTTTGCTTTCCTTTGCAACGCTTGTCAACCTGCAGTTCATCCCACCATAGTGTTGCATTCCATTTAAGTATGGTGACGACATGTTTAAATTTCTTATCTTCCTCGACATCCTCATAGTCAAAGTATTTGTCCAGAGCTCTAAACCAATCTAGTAGCTCTTCAACGACTAAGTTTCCTTCATACATCAGAATGTCTATCTTTTCTCTGGCTCTGATTCTTGTGACAACTCTGAATAGACATTCTTCTGCAACGTCTTCAGCTACAACTTCTTCCTCAACTCCAACCTCATTTTCTCTTTCGGCTTCACTGACATCTCCATCATCAATTTTTCATCTGTGTGTTGTTTCCATAGCATCCAATTGAGCACGAAGTTCTCTCATCTCCCTTTCCACAATTGTATAGGGCATTGGTCTTTCTCTCCTTCTTGGAGACATTTCTTCAATCTATTCCCCACATAAAACAAAAACAAAATTGAAGGCTAGGCTCTGATACCACTCTGACGTAGCACCCCTTGCCTCAGTAGGTTCTGCATGACCTCTTGGTTTTAGGATCGTTCTAAATCTTCCTGAGAGTCTGATTGACTCTTTGATTTCCCTAGGATCGTTCTAAATCTTCCTGAGAGTCTGATTGACTCTTTGATTTCCCCACAGGAAATCACTCATGCACACTAGTGTGTAACCACAGGTCCTTCTTTGGAGCTTCTCCCACACGAAGAAACACTAAGTGCATGATCTCTGATATGACCAAAACCTTTACCCAAACATGTATTTCATCTTTTGTGACTTCACGATTCCAGATGTGAACCCCCCTTAACTCGAAAATCCACGAAACTCGAAAATTCCCAAGGGAAATTGATTCCTCCCTTGACTTTTCTCTGATGTGATCTCTGACTATGAGCTGGGGCCAAATCTTTTCGGCACTTGGGCTTTCGCATATTGGCTTTTTTCTATGAAACAACTCCTTTT
>CBVK0100742817.1:0-14667 GCA_900067695.1 Picea abies | reverse complement strand
CTCTGCTATGTTGTTGGTTGCTCGCCGTAGACATACACCTCATAAAGAAATAAGCTCGTTTGTTGGGGCATAGATTGCCCAGGCAGCAGAAGCTAGGTTCCGGGTACTACGGCTAGCGCCGTCAGCGAAGCCAATATAAGGTAGCGAATACTCCGACATCTGACAATCAAACAAAACGTAATCGTAAGGGTAAAAACCAAATAACGTCAAACTCAAACTAAAAATAAATACCACACACACTAAGTATGATACATAAAAATACAAGTACTTCATGCACAAATGACTCATGCATAGTATTTCTTTAAGTACAACCCATTTCTGGGTTCACTCAAAGGTACCCCATCATAATCTACTAGCTCATATGCCCCCTTCGCCAAAACTTTGCTAACAATGTAAGGCCCACGCCACATTGGTTCAAATTTCCCAGCTCCTAAGACATCTTTATCTTGTTCATATAAAAGAACAAGATCTCCTTCAGAGAAGACACGAGGTTTAACATGCTTGTCGTACTGTGCCTTAACACGTTTCTTCTGGGCTTCAATCACCAAGGTAGCATCACGGCGAGTCTCGTCTAATCGCATCAAATACAACAGACGTTCCTCTTCGGCAGAAGTATTTGGTAAAAGTTCTATAGCTAGTTTCAAAGATGGAATCTCACATTCTATCGGCAGAATGGCTTCCATGCCATAAACTAATCGAAAAGGTGTAAATCCTGTGGCAGACTTAACAGATGTCCGATACGCCCACAATGTCGAAAACAACATTGTGTGCCAACTGGTTTTGTGTATTCCTATCATCCGTCGAATCATAGTGATAAGAAATTTGTTAATGGCTTTGACTTGGCCATTAGCCTGTGGATAATAGGGGGTTGAGCTATCATGACGAAGGCCCAACTTCTCCGTGAGTTCATACATCATATTATTTCTAAAATGACTACCGTGATCGGTAACGATAGCCTGAGGAACACCAAAACGAGTGATGACATGGTTGAATAGAAAAAGTGTTGTAGTCTTCCCAGTATTATCGAATGTCGGCATTGCCTCGGCCCACTTAGTAAAATAATCAACAGCGACAATAATATAACCATGCCCCCCGGCTGAGTGAGGGTGACATGTCATGAAGTCAATGCCCCATTTAGCGAAAGGACCTACTGAGACTACAGGGTGAAGGGGAGCGGGATGCGACCGAATCTTCTGATTATAGGTCTGGCATGCATGACACTTTTGAACAGCAGTGATGCAATCTCTAAACAACGAGGGCCAAAAGTTTCCTGCACGTAAGATTTTCTGAGCAGTAGCATACCCAGACATATGACCGCCACATGCTCCCGAGTGGAAATCATTCAAAGCTCTCTCGTCTTCTTCAAAGGTTAAACAACGTCGAAACACAGAGTCGACACCTCGACGATAAAGAGTATCGCCGAGAATAATATAATTACGTGCTTGATAACGAACACGACGTCGTTCGGCACTAGACAAAACCGGCCGGAAAGTTTGAGTTTGGAGATATATAATGATATCTCCGTACCAAATATCGTCGGTACTTATCAGAAAAAGTGACTCGTCAGGTAACGAATCAACTGCTACTTTTTCCGTTGCAGTGTGGGGAAAGTCACAAATCAACTCAGTGAAAACTAGAGACTTCTTCGATGTGGCTCGATCAAATTCCAAATCGAACTCCTGGAGAATAACAATCCACTTGGAGTACTTTCCCCCCAGAAATTGACGAGTCAATATATGTTGCATGGGGTTACAGTGTGAAATCACGG
Organism: Picea abies; assembly: GCA_900067695.1. Taxonomy (NCBI): domain Eukaryota; kingdom Viridiplantae; phylum Streptophyta; class Pinopsida; order Pinales; family Pinaceae; genus Picea; species Picea abies. The sequence goes on along the minus strand of CBVK0100742817.1, from coordinate 12,899 downwards.
TAGTTTTCCTGGTGAGAATGTAATGACGAAAACATTGGACCGCTTGAACAACAGCCAAGGCCAGCTTTTCAACATGTTGGTATTTAATTTCCGTAGAAGTTAAACTTCGACTCAGGTAATATATAACATGCTCATCACCAACATCATCCTCCTGAACGAGAACCATGCCGATAGTATACTCGGACGCAGCTAAATAAAGAAAGTAATCTCGACTATAATCCGGAGGAAAAAGAAGAGGAGCTTTGGTAAGGGACAACTTCAAGGCTTCAAAGGCATCATTAGCAACTTTATCCCAGACAAACTCGGAACCTTTCTTTAGAAGATGTGTGAAACCCTGAGTAATTTCAGCGTAATTCGGGATGAATCGACGAAGAAAGTTTGCTTTCCCCTGCAAACTTTGTAACTGGCGTAAAGAAGAAGGAGGAGGGAGATTGAGAATCGCCTCGACCTTGATAGGATCTACCCGGATCCCATGGTGTGAAACAATAAAACCGAGGAGTCTTTCGGATTCTACGCAAAAAACACATTTATGCGGATTCAAGTGAATGCGATACAACCGACAACGAAGGAAAATCGCACAGAGATGCATAGGGTGATCGACTCGACGTAAAGAGTGAGCCGGAAAATCGTCCAAATACGGTTGAACAATATGGTTGATATCGTGAAATGCGTAAGACATAGCACGTTGGAACATAGCATCTGCGTTCTTTAGACCGAAAGGAAGTTTACGGTAGGTGAAAGTACCCCAAGGACATATAAAAGCCATTTTGTGTTGGTCCTCAGGAGCGATATTGATTTGATTATAGCCGGAAAATCCATCCATGAGGGAAAAGATTTCGCTGCCGGCACAATCATCGACGATCTGGTCGACGAAAGGGGTTGGAAAATTGTCCTTAGGACAAGCTTTGTTGATATCCCAATAATCAACACACACACGAATACTACCACCCTTTTTAGCAATCGGTACGGGGTTAGAAACCCACTCTGTCAATGCCACAGGATAAATAAAACCGGCTTTTAAAAGTTTTTCAACCTCAAGTTTAATGGCCGCGACTTTACGTGGATGGACAGGACGGAGGCGCTGCCGAACTGGTTTGGCTCCGGGGTATGTCTTAATTTCATGCACCACAATAGATGGGTCAATACCCGACATCTCTTCATAACTCCATGCAAAGATGTCACGAAATTCTTTAAACAAGGAAGTGTAAGTGACAATTTCTTCGGGAGAACACGAAGCTCCAATATTAACGTTCTCGACTATCCCAGGTTTCACGGAAATATCTATGGGTATCGTGGGTGAAATGTTACTCAGGTTCCCTTCAGCAAACACATCCTGTGGAGATTGGGGAACAGTGGAGATAACAACAACGGTCGACGGAGTCGAAATCCGTTGATAATTCTCAAGAGTCTGTTGTTCCAGAAACAAGATGGAACGATGATGCCCATCGTCCCAAGGGGTGTCATCCAAGACTGACATAATCATCTCATCAGTCGGAAAAACAACGCAAAAAGGATCAGGAAACAACTCCTCACAAGAAGTAGTAGTATGGGTTGTCGATTGAATGGCTTGGTAATCAGACTCAATCGGACTTAACGGCATGACGCCGCCGAAACGAACATGATCTCCAGGATCAGGCACTATCCAAGGGTCAGCAGACACTGGAAGTTCACGAGGCGCAGTAGAGATCATGTTAATAGATGCAATGGACGAGTTTGGAATATTGGGTGGTGGTGGTATGGGAAAAGTGCCCATTAACGACGAATCTTTTAAAAGACCGACGCCAACATTCTCATAACCCGGTGGGGTGTTTGCTATGATCAGTACGTTGCCTGTGCGAGTATCGGCATTAAAGAAGGCAAGTTGATCAACCGTAACCACTCTTCCCTGGTGAGGAAATCGTAGAACATGAAAAAGGGTGGATACAACAGCACGCATAGAATCGACCCAACTTCGACCAAGTAGAAGATTATAATCAAGAGGAGTATCGAAAACTTCTACTTCGACTTGGACGGTCTTACCTTCAAGCATAACAGGCAACGATGGAAGAACACCATAAGGTTTGAAACCAGAGCCATTGAAGGCTCGCAAAGTGTTTTGTGACTCGGTTAACGATGGAGAGCCAATGGCTTTCCAACAAGAAAAAGACATTACACAGGTAGAGGCACCTTCATCAATAACCGCCCGACAAATGCTCTTGTCGGCAACAACAACTTGTATTTGAAATGCAAGTTGTGTGGGTAACCTTGGAATATGCTCTGTCAAGTCAAAGACTATTAAATTCTCGTCGGTAGGATCGATTCCACCTATGGCTTTCAACAGGGCCCTTCGCTGTGCAGGACAGGACTGAAGGACTTCAAGGGCAGACATCGCTGAAGGTGCTTGGGCCAGATCTTCTACGATACTGTAGTTCTGAGCCGCACGTGCATGAGGATTGAATGTCGATTTCTTAACGACACCTTTGGGGGGTGGTCGTATAACTGTATCAAGGTTCGGTCTTTCGAGATGAAGAGGATCGGTTGTAGGTGGATTCGGTGGAGAGGTTGGTACCAGATCAGGAGGTGTATCGTCAATCTTCTCCTTAGAAGGAGTATAGTCTTTAGTGCGAGTAGTAAGTGTAACAGTGTCTTTCTTCGAATCACCAGTGCACATTAAAACATAGGATTGTGTAGAAGTAGAGGCAAAGGGTTGGTGATGAATGACCAACGAAGCTTGTTGTTGAGACGGGAAGGGTTGAGACAGGACAGCCGGAGTAGAAGGTTTCGGTGTTGATTGAAGAAACTTATGAACTTCGGCACGTCTCGGACAATCCTTTGTGTAGTGATCGTCACTACACATAAGGCAAGGGTAGCGTGGCTTGCGCTTATCCCGGTCATCAACAGGAGTGGTTTTGGTTTGCTCATTCGGATTAGCGTTTTTACCCTCCTTATTCTTGCCTCTCCCTTTTTTGGATTTGTTCTTACCAGCAGGTGTAGATTGAACAGCGTTCACTTCAGAGGTTTTACCGGTGGGAGGGGCAGGAGACGAAGCATTTTGAACATTAGAAGAATTGGACTTTGGGGTTGTAGTGGACACGGAATGTGAATGGGCATGAGTAGTCCCAATCACACCATCAGCTGCATGTGAAGTAACTGGAGCAGTAGAAGTGCTGGAAGTACCAGGATGAGGTAAATCAGGTAGTAAGTCATACAAAGTGCCCGTTTGCAAATAAACGAGATCTAGATATTGAGCACGACTAATAGCCTGCTCTTCAGTGACAACACCGCCCATAGCAATGTCTTTTCCAATTTTGTTTACAAAATATTTTGTAAACCACTCAGCCAGTAACTGATCAGGAAGCTCAAGTTTAATGAGACGTCTCCTCCGTCGCCACTCATGGATGTGATCAGAGATATGAGTGCTGGTACTTTGTTTGAAGGAGGTTAAAATCTCAGTCCCGGTATCGTAATGAATCGGTAACTGGTAGTGTGTGAGAAAGGCCATGGAAAGAGTGTTGAAATCTGAAAAGAATCCTCGTGGTAATTTAATGTACCACTTCGCAGCAGCACCTGTAAGGGTGTGTTGAAAAAGACGTAATCGAATGGAGTCGTCCATCAATGATTTAGACAAACACCACAGATGGAAAGTCATGACGTGATTATTCGGGTCCTCTCCCACCTTCCCATCGAATTTTGGAATGTCCGATGGAAGCTTTGCAGGAATAGCAGGCCATTGGGGAGAGTGACGAATAGGATCATTAAGAATCCTAAACAAATCTGGCAAATCCAGAGTGGCAATAAAAGGTAATTGCCGATTCACCTGTGGATACTGGTGACTTTGGGGCGGAAGCCCTGTTGGTAAACCAGTGGGAGCATATGCAGTTTGCCCCCAGAGAGAATGTCCAGGTTCCCCCTGTGGTGGTTGAATAGGGTAGTAACCCCAAGGATTTTGACCTTGAGTCTGAGTAGGGACCTGGAGTTGAGTAGACGGAAATGAACCCCAAATAGGATTAGTCACCCCTGGATATGGTTGGCCTTGAGTAGGGATAGTTTGTTGCCCCCCAGGATTTTGAGGAACATTTTGCATAAGTTGAGTCCAATACTGGGCCAATGCAGGAGGGATGTTTTGTCCTAACGGTGAGTTTGGTCCCCCTATCAAAGGGACATTTCCACCCGGAAATTGTGTGCCAACCGGAGGTTGTGTAGTCACGATGGTTTGTCTGGGAAAAGGAACTGTACCACTCTGTCCACCAACAGGAATTTGGACATTAGGTGCAACGGTCGGTATAGTACCACTAGGATTAACATTGCCAGTGGGAAACTGAGGGAGTGTCGGTATGAAACCAGGAATAGGATGCCCAGGAAACTGAGGACCACTTGGAGAACCAGCAGGAGTTTGTGGAGGTGTTGGATGTGGAACATTCAACGCAGGATTCAATGCATGGTAACCAGGGGGTAAAGTGGGATTAGATACCGGAGTTCTCTGGGTATTAATAGGGGCAAGTGTAGTTGCAGGAATTCCGGTTTGGACACTCGTAGTGTTCGCAAGATGAGCCATCTCAGGAGGTAAAATAAAACGATAAGTAGTAGTCGCTGGTGTAATTTCTGACTCAGGAGACTCAGGAGATTCAGGACCAAACAAAACTCGTCGAAAATCACCGGACCAAGAAGGACCTTGGCCTACTACGCTGTGAGAAGGCCCAGCGATTGATTCAGTAGGGGGAAGATCGTCACTAGAAAGATGAAATCGTCCTGCAGGTCTGTCACCACGACGAATGCGATAATCCTCTATAGTATTGTGAATTCGAAAATCAGCAAGAGGATCAGTAGGGTCTACTTGTGGAGGTGGTGTAAAGACTTCCGGGATGTCACTTATGTCCACGTGTGGTAAAGTCACAACAGGGATTTCACCTGGACGAGGAGAGTCTGCAGGGGTACCCTCAGGTGTTGCGGTGTGCAAAGGTTCGGAAGCTTCCAGATGTTCCGGAGACAGACCTTGCATCCTACGCGAACGTCGCGGGGGAGCAATTGTAAATAAGTAACAAAGTCCCCAACGAAAATCTTATGGTCAACTATGAGAAACAAACAGCACACCCTAGTAAACAAAATCTAGAAGCAATCACCAAGCAAACAATACCTTCTAATATCGAAGCCACTAGTTGGTGATGAAATCCAACGTCGCAACAACGAGACGAGAAGGGGTGGGGCTAAGGTGGAAAATTTACATTGAAGACCTGCTTAACAGACTTACGCCCTGGTGCAAGCTCCCACACATAATCGTGGGTATACCCTCCAAGGATCCCGAGTGAGTTTGGTCAACGTCGATTCCAGGTACCGTGAAGACTTTCCCCTTCACAGTCACCTTGGGTAAGTACCTGGAGAGAAAGGCCACTAAGGTTACCACAGACAACAGTACTACCTGGGGAAACAGTCGTCAGTCTGATCCACACGCAAGGGCAGGGTATCGAGCCCGAAATCAACTCAAAGGCTTCCGCAGGAGTTCGCTGGGTATTAATAGGGGCAAGAGTAGGTGCCAGAATCGTGGTTTGGACACTCGAAGTAATAGCGAGATGGGCCATCTCAGGAGGTAGAATAAAATGATAAGTTGTAGCCTTTGGTGCAGTTACTGGTTCAGGAGACTCAGGAGGGTTGATGACTTCGTAGACAGGGGATTCAGTACCAAACAAGACGCGTCAGAAATCACCAGACCAAGAAGAATCTTGGACTACTACACCGTGAGAAGGCCCAGTGATTGATTTAGAAGGTGGAAGATCGTCACTAGAAAGATGAAATCGTCTTGTAGGTCTTTCACCACGACGAATGCGATAATCCTCTATAGTATTGTGAATTCGAAATTCCGCAAGAGGATCAGTGGTTTGTACTTGAGGAGGTGGTGTAAAGACTTCTGGGACGTCACTTATGTCCACGTGTGGTAAAGTAACAAGAGGGATTTCACCCGGACGAGGAGAGTCCTCAGGGGTATCCTCAGGTGTTGTTGTGTGCAAAGGTTGTGAAGTTTCCGGATGTTCCAGAGACAAACCTTGCATCCTACGCGAACGTCGCAGGGGAGCAATTGTAAATGAGTAACAAACTCCTCAACGAAAACCCTAGGGTCAACTACGAGAAAACAACAACATACAATAGTAAACAAAATCTAGAGATAATCACCAAGCAAACAATACCGAAGCCACTAGTTGGTGATGAAATCCAACATCGCAACAACGAGATGACAAGGGGCAGGGCTAGGGTGGAAAAGTTACATTGATGACCTGCTTAACAGACTTACGCCTTGGTGCAAGCTTCCATGCCCGTAATTGTGGATTTACTCTCCAAGGAGCCCGAGTGAGTTTGATCAACGTCGATTCCAGGTACCATGGAGACTTTCCCCTCCACAGTCACCTTGGGTAAGAACCTAGAGAGAAAGGCCACTAAGGTTACCACAGACAAAAGTACTGCCTAGGGAAACAGTCGTCAGTCCGATCCACACGCAAAGGCAGGGTATCGAGCCCAAAATCAACTCAAAGGCTTCCACTCATAATTGTGGGTATACCTTGGAGTGACCCCCATAATACGTGCAATCTCTACACTGATGCCAACAGAGCAGGTTAGTATCCCTGCCAACACCAATGCGACCTAATGCTTGACCCTTGTGTTAGAAGGGCTTCCCAAGACAATATGCGGCCAATGGAATTTTACACTCCCTATCTCAAGATCCTATTTTTTGTTTTTGATCTTTGGAGAGTGTGTCTCTCTTCCTACTCCAAAGCACTAGCCAAGCTAAATGTTGGTGTAAAAGAGCCCTATAAAAGAGTTACTAGATCAATTTTAATTATTACGCAGTGTTTTAAAATGGCTGTTGTTTACTCAGAGGCAACAGAAGTGAAACTTAATGATGTGTGACTCTGACCCAATGAATGCAAGGATATAATGAAATGTAATCTTTTTCATTCGATGAATCCTAGTTATGGGAGAGAGAGAACAATTTCTGAATCAATCTTAATGCTACAATGCCCATGCAATGCTCAATTTTCGTTTTTGATATGAAAGCAAACAATCATGTATCAATGAATACTTTCTAAATGTCTTTCTCAAAACTTCAATACTCTATAATTTTGATTTTCAATGATGTTTCAAAGATAAAACAAAGATCCTGAAAGAAAACAAATAGTTCACTTTCCAAGAAGAACTCTAATGCATGAGAAAAGAAAACCAAAATATTAAGATCCAAACAAACAACCCAATCCAAAACTTTCAATGTAAGAAAAAACAAAAGCAAACCAAAAGAGATTCTCAATGTAAATGAAAATTGTCACTTTGAACTAACAAGTACAAGAGAAACACAAAAATCTTAACTTCCAATCAATTACTAATTCTCAACCAACACGACACAATCAACTCTAGTAATCAGAGAGAAGAAGAGTGCCAAAAAGGGCTAAGAGATGAAAGTTAAGTGACCAAAGCAAGAACAAGCCTAGAAAACCTAGATCAAGTCCAGCAAGAAAAAGAAATCAAAAATAAGCAAGCCAGTAATCCATATAGTCAAAAAGACTTAAATCAACCTTACTGAGCTATTGCAAAAGTCAGAATTTGATTTCAAAAATTTTTCAAAATCTGCCCGCAGGCAAGCCTTGGACATAGTGCGAGAATGTAAACTTCTCGCAGGTGACTTCAATGCAGGGTGCGAATAGTTCGCACTGGAAGATATAAGCAGGGTGCGAACTATCAAGATTCTCGCAGGCTGCTAATGAGCATAGTGCGGGAATCCCTGAAACTATTGAAAAATTTGAAAAACTAAGCAAAAATCAAACTGGCTTTTGGACCCAGAAGGTCACTCAGGGTATCCTGAGGACTCAGAGGTTCACAAATCAGGAGAAAAAAGAAACCAGAGCAAATGGCCACAAAAAATCTAGAAACCAAAAAGACAAAAGGGAAGTTTCCCCAGTGGAGTCGCCAATTTTGTTATAGGATAAGTTCGTGAGTGCGGACACAAACCGACCTCCCTAGATCCACCTGGATCTAGAACAAAACAAGACAGAATACTACTCTTTCCCTAGATCTAGATTATTGAATGAACTAAGAGAAATGGATGGTGGACATACCTTATGAACGCTCTCCTTAAATCTCTGTTGTTCCTCGCTCCACTTCGATGCTCTTGCGCCGTCCAATCACAACAGTACAAACCAATCGAAGTACAAGCAAATTAATATATTCAATACCTAGTCTATACATGTGATCAAGGAATCATGTAATAAGATGACATCATCATTATGGGAAAGAGACATATTCATGTATTAAATTAACTGAAAGTGAAACTTACAACCTGAGCCTTGATGTCGTAGGTCTCCTTTCAATGGCTCCTAGCTCCGACACACACACTTGCTCATGCATGAAGAAAATCAACCACATAAGATGACCTTGTTCTTGTCCTTTGCTGCTGTAGCATCAGTCCTCCACATAGTCTTGCACTAATTCTCCAATCAATCTCTTGCTAGCTTGCTTCTAATCTCTCTTGTTAACCCTTTCCATGAGCAATCTCCTCAATATATAGGAGAAGATAGTTTAGTTACTTGGATAGAGAATGATCCCAAGATATCTAGAAAGTCAGTATTTTCCCAACCATTTGAAAGCCAACTCATCCTTCTAGAAGATTCCTACTAGAAGGATCGAGAACTCATCCATTTTCCTTCTTTAGAAGCATGTGCGCACCCTGACTTTGAGCACAGTGCGAGAAGTTCGCAGTCAAGATGAAGGCAGCCTGTGGGAATTAAGGATTCTCACAGGAGAGTATATATGCAGCCTGCGAACTGTCTTTAAACTAAGTTTTCTGGAAACTGACAAGTGCAACCTTTCTCATGAAAATGTTCTCAATAAAGAGTTTGATTTTCTATTATCATGACATTATCATGACATCATCCCGATGACCAAAAATGTGGATAACAGGCAGGGATAATTTAGTGGTACATCACCTGTGATGGACGATATGATGTAATTTGACCTCGCCACCTCAAACTACTGGCAGCTTTAAAACAACAATTAGTACTTAATCTACCTTTCTTTTTGAATGCGATATTACATGAGGTTGCCTTAAGAACACAAAAATCCAAGGACCCTGTTACTGTTATCAGTCACCACAGATTAGTTAAACTGATAACAAATAAAGCACTGAGTCAAACTCAATTGACCTGGGATAAACTGATTGAGGCCAATAATCCCCTACAACTCGAGAAACTTGAATTATGCCATGAAGAACCACCACAAGAAATTGAAGATAGATAGGTAGAGGAGACTACTACCCAAAGAGAAATCCCATCTCCTCAAACCGAAGCTGAGGCAGACCCTACACAAATCACAGAGGCCTATACCTCACAAACATAGGCATTAACCAAAAAGAGGAAGAGAGCAACAACTGTCCCTAAAACCATCATTTAGACAAGGAGAAGAAGCAAACGAATTCAGGAAACAACTAAAGCAATTTAGGGTACAACAAAACAACCTGAAGAACTTCAGAACTCTACATAACAGTATCCATAGGAGAATGTTCAAGAAACTGAGCAAGCAGAATAGACCTCACCAAGGAATGATCAGGAAGACACTTAACCAACATTAGAGCATCTGACAGAACAATTTTTGAAGATCTATGAGGTAGAAATACCCCAAGTTCTGGGAATCTTGGGAACCTCAATTGACAGAGGCACAAATAATCCAGAAAAATGCCCAGAACAAGCCTCCTCTTCAAAACCAACTGAATATTTTCTTGATATTGAAATGTCTTTTCCAGAGGACACAACACAAGAAGAACCTCACCTTGAAATAAGAATCCCTCTTGGATAGACATAACATTTGGAAGGAATAAAGGAACAACCATCTGCTGGCCAGAATGAAGAAGACCTTGAGACCACTCATAAACAAAAATCAACCAAGTGCCATAAGAAAATTAGAAAGTTAAAAAAGGAAAACAAACTATTGAAGAAAAAGGCTAAGGCTGAAGTATTGAAGTAGAAGGTGGGTAAACTCAAGGAAATTATTAAGGAAGTGAGGAAATAGTTAGAACAAGATAAGGCCCACAGAAGAAAGATGAACAAAAGGGCCAGAGTGAAAAAGAGAAACCCTCTTCCTAAAGAAGTAGTCAGTACAAATTATGTAGGGATACAAGCAGACCCTGAAGAAATAGTAGTACAAGAAACAATAGCTCAGAACGAGGAAGTAATTCCTGTAGAAGCATAGGAAAATATGACAACTACATAAACAATTGATGTTGAGGTGCAGATAGACACCCCATTATTAGAGGAAATATCTCAACTCCTTGATCATAATGCTACCATCAGAATATTGGAGGAAGAATTGATGCAGTCTCAACAAACCCTTTCTAAAAATAGAAATGAATTACTAACTATAGCAGAGCACCAAGCACTCCATTCCTAGAAACAGAGTGCTATTGTGGATAGAATGGAAGCAAAACTTACATAGGTCCAACAAGCATTAAATCAATCCAGGGAAGAGATGGGTGATATGGAAGAATACCAAGCATCCCAATCTCAAGCACAGGGTGTCACCATTGATAAACTAAAGGCAGAACCAGGACAAGCCCAATGAGCATTGGCTCAACACCAAGATGAGATGGTCACTAGGGTTGAACATCAAAAGATTGTTAGAAAACTAAAGGACATGACAACAATAGAGAGTGAGACCTATGATGCGCTCACCAAAGCCCAAGGGAAGATAAAAAAAGTGCAAACCCAATTAGAAAAAGCTTTGGAGAAAATCAAAGAAATTTGTGATGTCTACTCTGATGCTATTAATTGTAGAGCCTCTGCCACCAATTACACTTTATTCTTGCTAGAACAATCTCTGTTATTAAGAGTGAAGGCCATCAAAGCAGATAAACCTATTTCACTTGCCAATGTACTTGATTTTATTTGATGTTTCAGAGAGCATGATGAAAAGGTACGATACTTTTTGTGTGAATTGTACTTTCATAATTTCATTTTGGAAGAAAAGAGGGAAGATAACCCTGGCCCATTCATAGGTGACATACAGTTTTAGGCATTTCTGTCATTTACTCATAACCAAGTCAGATGGGGTAAAGCTCATAAAACCTTCCTAAAGAGGGAAGTTGGGCTAGATCTTTGGGTTAGGGGAGAACCTCCAAAGTCCTTTCCAGCCATTATGTGACATAAAACCTTTATGAAAAGAGTGGGGGTCGTAGACTCCTTAGCCCCTATCCATCTACAGGTTATACATGCAGGTATCACTTGTTTTAGGGAGCTTAAGGAGGAAGCTCTTGCTACTTCTAAACTAAGACGAGATGCATCCTCCAATGAAGTAAAGAGTAGGGAACCCTTTGGGTATAGGAATTTCTTTGCAGCTACCTTTAGAATAGAGAGGTATTCTAGATTGCTCCAAGAGGAAGGGCTTGCTTGGATTGGGTGCAGATATAATCCTCCTATCATCTGGTTCCCTCCAGAGAGTTACCAAAAATATTATCAAATTAACAAGAAAAGGGAGTATGTTGCTTTTGGAGAACTCAAAAGAAGCAATGGGTTCAGAAGGCCTGGTGAACCAACCTTTCCATCTTAAAACATTACTGCTTTACATGTGAAATCTCAGCTTGCATGAGGACATGAAAGAAGGTAAGCTGGGGGGTATGTTAGGTTATGAAAAAGGTATAAATATCTTCCTTTTTTCCCACATTTCATGATGTCATCTTGATTGACTTTTTGATTATTTAGAAGAAAATAGAGTATAAAATGAATAATATACTCTTTAGTGTTATTGTTGAAATTAGATTACATAGATCCTAAATATGATTGGAATTGTCTGGTTTTATTACAGGATTGGTTAAATATTGTCAAACCCAAGATAGCAAAGGAAATCTTGGAGATGTGCAAGCTATTGGAGGTTGAAGACCTTATGGCACAAGGCAGTTTTGAAGATGATCGAGTTTCTTATATTGTAATAGTAAAGAAATCTTGATTATCTCTCGATCCTCAGGATAGCTTAATTTACCCAGATTATTGTAATATATAAAGGATAAATAGATCTTGAAAAAGGTAGAAGAATTGCACCCAAGAACTCAGAACTTAGAATTTCTATGCGTTAGCAGTTTTTGTAAAATGTTGTACCAGCTATGAAATCAATAGAAGCTTTGAGCGGTTTTATCATTTCTATATACTGAATTTCAAATAGCAGTGCTTCTAAGGACCAAGGGCCCAGTCTAAGGACCAAGGGCCCAGTCTGAAGGAGCTACTATTCGACCTCTAATTGTATCAGTTCAATTTTTGTTTTGTGATTTGATTCTCTTTTACAGTAGTTAAATGAAGGCATAAGTGTGTTGATGATTTTGTGTCAATTGCAAGAGATAGATATTCCTTGAAGCATTAGATGATTGTTGTTCCAATTCCTATTACTGAGATTTGATGCATGACAATTCCTCATAAGTTCACATTTTTTGTTCCTTTCATTTAGTTTACATTTGTTGTTCCTTTCACTTAGTTTACATTTGTTGTTACTTTTACTTAGTTTACATTTGTTGTTCCTTTCCGTTGGAATATATTTGTTGTTCCTTTCAATAGAAATATGATTGTTGTCTCTTTTCGACTAGATTACAGTCTCTGTTTCTTTCCATAGATAGACTAATTTGCCTTTTTCTTTCCAGCAATTTGATTCATAATAATAGTCATTTCTGCAAGTCTTTATCTAGATTCAATTACTTCTCTTAAAATGAATTCAATAGATTAATTAGTTCCTTTCCATTGCACAGCTTTAGATTTCAATTCCTAGAATCTTTAATGAATGTTTGAGGAACTTGATTGTTGATAAACTCAGATTTTCTTTCACTACACAATTTTAGCCTCTACGAGCTATCTGCATAGACTTTTACGATATTCTTTGAGATAAAAGACGAATCCTCGGGTTGATAAATT
>CBVK0100742812.1:0-24730 GCA_900067695.1 Picea abies | reverse complement strand
TGATATATATATCAAAAAGACATAAAAATTACATATGCAAACAAAAAAAAACTAGATAGGTGGAGACTTACCCATCTCCCCTCACTCCTCACTAGGAGGCACTAGTATCACTGGATCTCTGGAGAAGGTGATCCCCGCATATGGTTAGTCCTCAATAGCTAGGATCTGTCGTGACAGCCAGGCAAAAAATTCGTCATTGAAGGCCTCTACGGTCCTTCCACCACCCTGTCATGGCAGCAACACTGCCCATCTACATACTACAGGGAAAGTAGCCAGATGTCCTCATACTGTCAGCCGAGGACTAAAACATGGAACTCTCTCGAAGAAAAACGAACACAGGATGGTCCCAAACCTGAAGTTCCTGTGTGTTCGTTGTCTGCAAGTTGTCAATTGACCTGTCATGCTCGCTAGTAGTGTGGTACTCCAATCAAAAAATTGTGCATTCATGCACTGGATTGCACAGTTCATCTGTGCGCGCGAAGCCTGATGCACGACTGTGGAGCTGGTAATCTGCCCAATGAGCGATAAAATAGTCTGAAGGGCGAGGCTGGTAATCCTACTAACAGGTATTGAGGAAGATCTCTGATCAGTCCCAGCCTCACAATATTCCTCTATCAGCTCTGAGACTTTGCTTGGCCCCGCAAGAAAAGTATGAAAGTTGACTGGTTCCCCTCTCCTCGAGAGGCCAGTCAAAAAATAAATATCCTTGGTGGTGGGCACCAAGGATTGTCCCTCTATCATGAAAGCCTCTGCATTAGGGTGCCAATAGTCAACCAGGGCATTCAGTGGCCTTGGTTGTGCGCGCATAAACGGACACGAAAAGAATTTCACTAAACCACACTGCATCAGCACGGCCATAATGTTTGGATCTACGGCCACTAACTCATTGGCGGCCTCGTGCTCCCTCTTCCTCCACTGAACATACATCCTGCCAACACAACAAAGCAGGAAGGGGGGTCAAGACTTGTTTAACTCAAATTTTTCATCACGCGGGGGGTACCCGCGGCCTGTCGAGGCGACAGTTGCGGGTACCTGCGTGCAGGCTTGGCTCTGCATGCGAGTACCTATGGGTTGTCCCTGGACGACCCACGTTTTCCTAGGGATGACCTCTTTGAGGTCGATGCCCACCCCCAAAAATCAACTAAAAGTGAAAAATGAAGTATTGAATAACTAGACAAGGGAGTTTGTACTTACTTGGTCCAAGCAGAAGTCTGTTTCATCCACTGTAGCTCCCAGAATCACGATCTTTGACAAAGGGGGTATTTTGGCTCCAGAGTCAATTTCCAAATTAGCAATGGTGATAATGAGCTGCCATCTTCTATTTATAGACTTTCTGGCCTCTTTTTGTCACTTTTTTAGGCCCTTTTATCAGTTTCTTTATACCAAAAACCATTTAGAGTGATCTAGGAGTTATATGGGAGGGATTTGAGCAGGTATTGGGACAATTTTTATTTATTTTTAAAAAATAAAAATAAAAATATATTGACGGTCCATAAAAAAAAAATTGTTACAAAAATCAACTTGAGCAGATAAGGTAGGATTTCATCCTGACTGTTGCATCTCGTTGCCTTTTGTTCTTATGATATAGGATCGATCCCATCCGGTTGTGGCACAGAACCGTCATATCTTCTTTAGAAGTGTCGCAACTTGGTGGTAGAGCTTACCGAAACATAAATGCCCTAGGTAGGTCCTGGTTGCATTATGGTGTCCATGCCGTTTCTAACAACACTGTAGGCTCGGGAGTCCGTATAGTCTTTCCTGAATACTAGTTTGAGCCTCATTCGCATGGGTCTTTTTCACTCTTTGTCTTACCCTTCGGACTCCCCAAACATAATGGGTCTCCTTTAACGGGTCTCCGACCCTCTAAACATGAAAATATTGCCGAGCGATCTTGTGGCCTTTCACGCTCGTTAAACTGAAATTTGAAGTCACGTCTGTCCAGCGGTAATTTACCCCTTTTCGGTCTGGACGGTCAATTGTACGAACAAAGGAATACTCTATCGAATTCCAATTCTTTAGAAGACTATCCTCAAGTAAGATTTTATTCCTTTTTCAGGCTTGAGGGACTAAATTTACGAAAAAGAAACCCCTCTGGAGTCCATAGTTAAGCTCTTTTCAGACTCCCTAAAATTGAAAAGATTGTCGAGTGACCTTATTCTTTCACACTCATTAAAATGGTCCAAAAGAACATTCCTGATGGAGTCCATAGTTAAGTTTTTTTCAGACTCCTTAAAATTGAAAAAATAGCCGAGTGATCTTGTCCTTGTCACACTTGTTAAAATGGTTTTGAATTGACGTCTAATCGGTGCTAGTTTACTGCTTTTTCGAACTGACTAGACTATTGTCGAAAAAGGTACCCCAATGGAGTTTTCTTTTATGCTTTTTCAGACTCTCTAAATATGAAAAATCATCGAGCTTCCCTTCTTTGGGCTTGTTAAACTTACATTGAAGGATGTTACCATTGTGTGTTCTATCAACCGCATTTGCATCCTTTACCCATTAGCCTAGTAACAGTTTTCCTTTGCGTCTTAACACCTTTGGCCACTGGATGATTTTTCCCGAGTATCATTTCCCTAGAACATCAATCTTGTCCTTGTACCTTGAGCTTGTATGTTTGCTTTACTTGTTCCTCCATTGTAACGTAATATTCTTTTATTATTTTTTCAAAATCATCAAAAAGAACAAAAAAATCAAATATACCCCAAAAACAGGATGGGAAAAGTATTTTCTTTATTGGAAGCATCATGAGTCGCCCTTGGATAAAGCACATCTGTCCATTTGATTCATTAGACTTTGGGATGTAGTACAACCTTAGGAAGCTTTGCTTGCTATATTGAGTTGTTTCCTCCACCGTTTGGTTACTCTTCCAAACATCCGGAGAGTTTGTGTTGCCTCCTGCTTCGTAGACTTATGATTAACATATATGCTGCCTGAGTCTTATCACTTGTCGTGCTCTTTTCCAAGGGAAGTTTGTCACTGAGCCTGAGTCGACCCCTCTACAATATGTCTCTTGTCCGCATATCCGGCCATCCTGAATGTCCAATCAACTCTTTATTCGAAATCACTAAAGCCTTCAGTCCGATCATCAAGATTATCAAGTCCATAACCGACGAGCCGTTGAAGACCTCCGGGTAGTGCAGTCGTACACTCATATTACACTCTTACCCGAGTTTTAGAAGATTTTGAAGTTGTTCCTTAAGCTCTGAAGTACAACCATCAGGCCGAATCAGCTTCTGGGAGATGGATACTTTATATGTATATCTTTCTGATTTCGAGATGTAGCTCCGCTGTGTATTTTTTGCGGCTACTCTTCATAGTTGTTTGACATGGATCTACAGTGTATTTGATTGGTAGCCATGGTTCTATTTTATCCCGAGCATGGGTATGCCCGCCTCGGTGAGACATTTGATATTTTTTGTAGACGACACCTCCTAATTCCTGATTCCTGGGCTCACTCATTCAGCATATCAGTACAGATTGATAAAGATTGGTAATGTATTTCGGCCATTAGATGCTCTTATGACCTCACACATTAGGGGGCATTTGTTATAATCCTAAATTTCACCACACATGCTTACCTAGCATCAGGCCAACTCATATCCCTTCCTTGCCAAAGCCATGCTGAATAAACTCTTAAAAATCCTCTTAAAACAAGTGGCACATGCCCTAAACCACTACTGCACACTTTGGAACACTGGCAGGCCTACTACTGCATGCGTTGGAATGTTGAATGGCCTACTATAGCCCGCATTTACCTAACAAAGCACAAAAACAGGAAAGTTGCCAATGGAACAAAAAACTATGGGTCAGTTAACTGGAACTCCCGACCATGCATGGCCGAGAGTTCGTCCAAAACCCTAGCTCCTTCTAGCCTATAAAAGAAGGGGTAGGGGTATTATTTGGAGAAGGAAAAAGATAGCAAAGAAACTCTGCCCAATTGCCGAATCTATTTGTCCCAACTCTTTAGCCTTTCCTCAAGCCTAAGAAGAATTCAAGCAAAGCAGTTGGAGGACAAAGAAGAGGAGGAGCCCAGGATCAGGATCAAGGAATGGTGGCCGATCTCTATAATTATTGTAAGTTGATTCATCTTGAGATTAATAAAAGAATACTTTTGTTGTCCCAATGCATGAGTTATATATGATTTGTTCGATTTATGCTTAATCTCTAACCCTCAAGTAGAAAAATAGCATGCATGCGTAGTGTTTTGTCATGATTACAGGATTGTCTTTGGAAGGAGCAGCGCAAAATAAATGGACAGAGCGCAACGGAGGATCTACACCAAACATCAGTAAAAAGGTTAGTAGGTCTTTTCCATGCTTGTATGTGAAAAAGGGGTTTGAGTTTTGGGGTGATAGGTTAAAAGTGATTTCTTTAAGTTCATGATCTGCATGCAAGTCTAAACCCTAGCTTGCTAGTCCGTAGGGTATTATTTCCCCACAACAAGTAGGAAGTCTAATGTATGCAATAGTACAAAGCCATACATTTCACATGTAGTTGGGGTTGTCAACAGGTTTATGGAAAATCCAGGTAAAGAGCATTGGGTAGCAGTTAAATGGGTGCTTCGGTATCTGAGGGGAACAAGTGATTTCTGTATCACCTATAACAATGGTCGTGAGTTAGTCTGTGGATATGTTGATTATGATTTTGCAAGTGATCCGGACAAGAGAAGGTCGACTTCAGGGTATGCCTTTACTCTTCCAGGTGGAGCTATTAGTTGTATGTCAAAACTACAAAACATTGTTGCTTTATCCACTACAGAAGCAAAATATGTAGCTATTTCACATGTTTGCAAAGAGGTAGTTTGGTTGAAAGGTTTGTTTGGTGAGTTTGGAAGGATGCAAGACAATGTAAAGTTACTTTGTGACAATTAGAGTGCTATTCATTTGGCTAAGAATCCAACCTATCATAGTAAAACAAAACATATACCTATCAAGTACCATTTAGTAAGACAGGTCATCGATGAAGGTGGAGTCTCTCTTGAGAAAGTGCATACAAAAGAGAACTGCACAAACATGTTCACAAAACCAGTACTGTTAGAGAAGCTACGATGGTGCTTGGCTTCTCTTGGCTTGCAGAAAAGGTGATGAACAGAAGTAGGAGCAAGGTATTAATTGTTGTCAAGGTGGAGATAGTTGGAAACGGTGACAACGAATTCATCCATGAATAGGATTTCAGATCCTATAATCCAGCGTTGGGTGTAACCAATACAACCAAGTTAGAATATGGATGAGATTACATTTAACAATTAGTTTCTAATGTACATTGCTATAAATTGATGTATGCCAGTATAGGCTGAGAGAGAGAGGAGTGTGAGCCTGCTGTAATCTCTATTAGCTGAATAATAAAACAACCGATACCTATGCTTGGTGGACGTAGCCCAAAGTTTGGATGAACAACGTAAATGAATGTGTTTCTTATCTGCATTCTTATTAATGTCTTATGTTAATTTGTATTTCTGCATTTGCAAATTATAACAACAACAAGCACACATGTCACATTCTCTTTGGTTTCTTCTGTCCCATCTTTCTCCGAAGTGTGTCACCAAAATTCGCTTGGCACCGTTCACCAGCATGAGGACTCTTGTCCAATCCTATGTTCTTAATGAACTCTCGAAACAAAAAATAACACTCGAATAATTAAAAAACAGATAACAAAAACTTTTGCATCAACACAAAAACTCTAGCTTATTATTTCGAGCTGAAGCATCATTTATACATAAATTTGTTTACTCAAATATAGCTGAAGATGAGATTCAGATCTGATCCAATTACAACCATACAAATATGGAAAACATCTCTCGGATCTAACAACCTCCATAAAAATAGTCAATAACTACATACATACGTAGATAAATATCAATCTCAGCAATTAACAATAAGCTAAATCAAGGAAACAACATACCGAATTGAGCAGCATATCTATCATTCTAACACACCCTTACATCGTCCACTCAAACATCTTAGTCTCTGTTTTAACATTCTATAATATTCGTATTGTGACAGGAAGATGTGATCTGTATCCATACATAGATCTCTGCACTGCAATTGAGCAAGGACGTATTGTATATAACCTTATATCAGAGATTATCGGGGGAATTTGGTTTGATTGTTCGTTGCTGCTGTGAGGAGTGATGGCAAGAAGCACGAGTCATTGCAACAATCATGAGCTGGTCAGCGTCCATTGGGAAGAAAGAATGTGGCAATGGAAGAGGTTTGATGGATGATGCTCAAGAAGCATTAGCAATCTAAGGTTTATTTCAGAGATGGGTTCCTCTACACTCTACACAGGTGGGAGAATTGTGAATTGTCGGTTTTTTATAAGTGTGAATTGTTGTTTTTTTATAAGTATGCAACGTCTCTAATATGTTTATGTGTGTGCTCTCAGAATTGATTGAGCTCCTTGATATTTTGTTTTGGGTCTCTAAAGTTAAATAGGGTTTTGGTCTATAGAGAAGAACTGAATGGCAGCCATATCTACTCCATAATTTTTTGGAACTGAATGACAACCATATTTACCTGATAATTTTTTAGTGGGTTCCCCAAGTCTAGATAGGGTTTTTGTCTACTGCAAAATCTAAATTTTGAAATAAGGATTTTGATATTGGGTCAGGAAGTATTTATAGACTTTTCAGAGCACCAGAAGAAGATCACAGTTATGTGTGATTGAAATATTTTTGTTAGTCGTTTTTTAAACATAACTCAAGTTCTCGTTTTTGAAACATCGCTTTTAGTTCTTGGAACATGCTTACTCTGTTGGTGCCTATGGAAAAAAAAATACTTACTTAGCATGATTAATCATTCGGTTCTTATGCTACTAATTCTGGTGAAGGTATACATACTTAGTATGATTTGTTGCAAAATACAATCTGCATTATTTAATAAAAACCTATTAAAAGGGGACTTATTTCTTTACCAATGTTTGCCAAGTGAAACTCTTATTGTTGTAGTCTACAGAGATATATATACTTTATCTACATATCCTACCTCTTCTAGATTTGAATTTGTGACTTCTTAGAAAAAAACACATATTCTTAACCATTAGACCCACTCAAACTGTAATAACAAAAACAAACAATTTATCTACTAAAAATTGATGTTGATGGTTATGTTGTCACTTGATCCTATATGTATCATCTAAATTTATTGTTAATAACCCTCAATACCATCCCATTGAAATTGAATGATGAAATCTGAAACAAGTTTATACATACTGCTATAATGAGACCTAGTTGAAAGTATCCAATGAAGTGGATTTTGAACTCCATGCACACATACGAAAGACTAAGATACTTCCAAGAAGTCCTGAAAACAAGAACAGTGGAGGCTATCAAGTGAAGTTTTTCTCTATCGATTTCTACTTCCAATAGTTCTTGAAAGCAAGAGCAGTGGAAGCTGTCAAGTGGAGTTTTGTTTTATCAATTTTTACTTCCAAGAGGTATTGAAAACAAGAGCAGTGGAGGTGATCAAGTGGAGTTTTTCTCTATCAATTTCTACTTCCAAGAGGTATTGAAAACAAGAGCAGTGGAAGCTATCAAGTGGAGTTTTGCTTTATCAATTTCATGTGAGTATCTTAAGATGTCATAGTTGGTGAATGCCAATGCTTATTCTCAATAGGACTGGCCAGAGAAAAGCACAAAAACAGAATCTTATCACAATGCTTTCCCACCTCCACTGGGAAAATGTAAATCCACGGATTTGCAGAATATATATAAAACATTCATACTTACTATGTATAGTTGATATGATGCTTGGTAAAAAAATGTAGCAGTGGTACAACGAAAGCATATAGAAGTGTGGAATCTATTCTGGAGACACCTCATTCCCAATCTTGGATGTTAAAATAAACGATACAAATGCCACATGCCCCTGTTTCCACTTCTAGATTTTGGATCTCCACAAAATTGCATTTATTATAGGTATCAAGAAGCTGGAATCTATGAGAACCACACACATTTCTTTCCAAAAAAAAAATGAATAGCGTCCGTGTGTACACTGTATATTGATAAACAGTGTAATAACGAGCCTGGTGGGTGTGTTAATGTGATTACAAAGTCCTTTACAGGAGGGGAATCCATGAGTTTGGTATAGCGTATACTGTACTGTGATAACACACAAATAATCAATAATCAATACAGAACATCAGAAACAAATCATTCATCCATTAACATCGGACTAAAACAAGTGGAAGGATTATTTTGGCCCCATAAGACTGAATACAAATATTGAAGGGCGATCGAGCTTCTTCATCCCCCTGAAGGGATCATCTCGAAACAAAGTTCCCTGAACAACGTCCTTCAAACAATGTCGTGCACTTTGAGCAGGAGGATCTGTCACCAGGACCCTGTTATGATGATGATGATCCGCCATTAGGCCCGATTCGCCCTCATCACTGCCCCCACTTCATCATTTTGACAGAAATTTTAATCAGCCTAAGCTTATTTCTGACTCTCGATTCTGTTCGATTAATTCAACATCTCCATTATTGGAGTAAAAAAATAATGTAATGTTAGTGGGACTAATGATTTTTGTGGATTAAGTCGTGAAATTGCTCAGGAAGTACGATAGCTCTTTCGGAGAAAAGTGTAGCATGTATTAATTACATGATTCCATATTTAATTGATTATCTACAGACTACGACAGTGTGTTCATTGATAACCAATAATCAATAAGAAGACATATTTAATTGATTATCTACAGATTACGACAGTGTCTTCATTAATAACAAATAATCAAGAAGTGTTGCATGGCAGTCTAGTTCCTGTCAGGTTGGGATGGGAGTAAATGCAACCAAGTAGACACTTGGTTAGCAAGTTGAAATACATTTGGTTTGCATGTAGAACATAGTATTCCTGAATTAGTTCTTCCTGAAATATATAAAAAAATATTAACATTCAAAAGGTTCTTGGACACAAAAAATTTAGCATTTCCTAATTAGTTTTCTTTCCATATGTTTTACATACTTTCCCGGAGGAGAGAAACACAAAAAAATAGTAGTAACCTATGTTACATAGGTTTGTGGAAAAAGACACAAAGAAAATAGCATTCCCAAATTAGTTATCTTTAAAACAAAGGGGTCCTTGACACACAAAAAATTGAAATTTACCAAATTTTAGAAAGTAGATTTTTAGTTATATACATATGAAATATGTACTTTTATAAAGTATGGGGATGAGATTTATAGAGCATGTACGGAGCCCTCATTCGATAGTTAGCGAGTTTCTGGATCGCGGTTTCTCGAGCTGATGAATTCAAAATTGGGCTTTTGTTGTTCTGTGCCCTACAAATAGCATCGAGAGTTCCATGATACACAAATTGACAAGAGGAATTGTGGACTACAGAAAATTATATTAAAAAAAATGTTTGTTACATATCTATGGAAATTACATCAACGTTTAAAAGAATACAAAATAATAGTAATAAAGTTTGTTACATAGGTTCATGGAGAAAAACACAAAAAAAATTAGCATTCCCGAACTAGTTTGCTTTAAAACAAAGGGTTCTAGACAGAATAAAAGTCAAAATTTATCAAAGTATAGGATCTTTGACACCCAAAAAGCTAGTATACAATAGAATAGTAATAACGTCGTGCAAGACAAAAGATTTAGCATACAATAGGACACAAAAAATGTAGCAGACCTCCATACTTAGCTAGCGTTTAGATCATAGGTTCTTGGGCTGGTGGGCTCAAAATTGGGCCTCTGTTTTTCTTTGGCCTACAAATAACACTTACAGTTCTGCGATATACAAATTGACAAGTGGACTTGTGGACTATAGAAATTTATCAAAAATAAATAATGTTTGTTACATATCTATGGAAATTATATCAACATTTAAAAACATACATTAGAATAGTAATAACATTTGTTAAATCCAAAAAGTTAGCATACAATAGAATAGTAACAACGTCATGAAAGACAAAAAATTAAGCATACAATAGGACACAAAAAATGTAGCAGACGTCCATACTTAAACAGTTTTTGGATTGCAGATTCTCGGGGTTGCGGGCTCAAAATTGGGCCTTTGTTGTTTTGTGGCCTACAAATAGCACCGAGAGTTCAGCGATATACAAATTGACAAGTGAACTATAGAAATTTACCAAAAATAAATAATGTCTGTTACATATAATAACGTCTATTACATAGGTTCGTGGAGAAAAAGACAAAAAAATTAGCATTCCTGAATTAGTTTGCTTGAAAGTGAAAGCTTTTGGATAGAAGAAAAAATCAAAATTTATCAAAGTATAGGTTCCTGGACACCCAAAAAATTAGCATACAATAGGACATAAGAAATGTAGTAGACCCGAATTAGTTTCCTTTGAAACAAAGAAGACATGTTCTTGGACACCAAAAATTTAGTATACAATAAAGGCATTCCCGAATCAGTTTTATTTGGAATTTATCAAAAATTAATAATGTGTGTTAAATCTTTTTGGAAATTTAAATGCGTTTGTCATATAAACTCGGATTGGGGCTCTCATGGACCATAAAAATAAATAATTACAAGAATTAGGAATGTCGAAAGAAGAAGTGCGCGACAGTAGAGTGGAAGACCTGAAAATAAGAAATTGGAAGTTATGAGTATTTGGTTACATTTTTATATTTAAAGAGGTCATAAGTGGATTGATAAAGAAAACAAGATGACAGTATTGACTTAAACTAGATTGATAAAGAAAACAATATGCTAGTATAGACTTACTATGAACCCGATGAGTTTTTGTTGTTGTCGTTGATGGTCAGTGGAGTCCTGTCGAGTGGTTGTTGCCATTCCTGGACGAGGTTGTCCATTATCTTTTGGAACCATTCTTCGATGTAGATTTTCATGGGGGCCCTGTTGATTTCATCCCATATTTCTATGTCCTAAAGGTCATTTTCTAATTTCATTAGATACATTTAAATACTATGAAGACTCTGTTCAATTTCTTCATTATGTGCCGCATAGTCTAGTACCCAGTGCTTGTGCTCATCTAGATGATGTTCAAGTATGTTGTAAAACTTTTTGAAAGACAACCCCTTTAAAATATAAACTTGTTCCTAGAAGCCTTCTTTGGTGGTTGACAAGGATTTGAGAATTAAGTTTGGGTTTTGAACCTCGTTGGTACTTCTGTCTAAGTCCATTTAGATCAGACTTGTGAATAAATCTTCCTTTTCTGATATGATTTGTTTACATGATTTGAAAATGAACTCCAGGTTGTTAACTTTCTTTTGCTAGCATGCTTTTACTTTTTTGGTCCGCTTTGGGGAGTTTCTCTTGTCTTGTTTTCAATTTCGATGTGTTGACGACATAGTTGGCAAAATGGGTTAGCACCTGTTCATAGAAATGATGATCAATTTTTAAATTTGCCTCCAGATGTTCCAGAAAATCATTTGCCTTCTTTCCGAAGGAACTAAATTTTGCAATGTTTCCTAGGCTTCAATAACTAGTTGCATTCTTTTGTTGATGTTATTCTCTACAAGGGATGTAGAGAATGCAAGGAGGGTACAGGATACTTTCATCTTAGCTACAGTGGTAGCAGGTGTGATTTTTTCCAAAGGACTGGAAAATTCTGGGGTTGCAATGAAAGCCTGCCTAAATTCGTTGAGGCGATCTTTTAGATTGGAATTTTCTGTCTCAATTCCTCCAATGGAATCATGAAGAATTTCACCAGTTACTTGGTGAAATGAGGAGATTTGGGATGACCACATTTTTCTAAACTTTATCTCTGTGCAAGATTTTCCTTTCCTGTTTGTTACATCTCTCTTTTCAATGACCATACTTTTAGATTGGCTGTCAAAAACAATGCTCTGGAATATGAATGATTCATCTTCGTAACAAATTTCAGTCTTAGATATTTCCACTGCGGATGACCTAGTTTTGTGCATGTGATCAGTTTCAATTTCAAGTTGCAGCTGTTCACTTTCAATTTCTGGTTCCTCCACCTCTCCTGCATTGTTTTTTCTCTTCTTCGTCAGTGGAAGTTTGAGAGAACTATCAATTTTTATGCAAGGAGGGTTCTTATCTCCTCCATTCGAAGATTTCTAGGTTTCTTTCTTACTGGGGTGGGTCTTCGAAGCGATGCTCCGTGATGTCGTTCTCTTGGGAGTGTTGTCGGGGGATTGGATACTCTTCTCACCGTATAATTTTCCATGTTGTCTGTACAATTCAGTCATGTTTTTCAATGTCTTTGCATCGCAATAGGCAGAAGCAGGATTGTTGTCCACACTGTCCATGTCTTGGGTTAGGTGTCTATGTATAAAAGAGATGTTAAAGCCAACTGGTAGTAAATGTTGTTGAAAAATCCCATTAGGGTCGAACCCTTTTATCCTTTCATCATATGTTAGGTTCAATTTCTTGAAATGGACAACAAACTCGTCAATCTTGTGGATGTTTCTGCACACAAAGTCTCTGAATTTCCATGGAAGAGGATTGAACTGCTTTCTTTTCTTGTCATGGAGAAAATGCAACGAGTGGTTGTATTGCCTTGCTATTTCTGCAACAAACATCTTGTCCATGATGTGGCATGGAGGGAAAGCATGATTTTCCTTAGAGACAAAGAGAATGAGGACACTATAATTTTCCTTTTGTTCAAGTGTGCCCTTCTTATTTAGAAACTTGGTTTTCTGGCCAGACATCCACAAAGCATCCTTACCTAACAATAAATCTTTGAAAACTGAGACAAAGCCATTAAAAAATTCATAAAAACAAAGGGAGGCCTTGTGCCTCCATAGGGCCTCGTACCAGAATGTCACTGGGTTGAATCCACAGTTTATTTTACTGGAAAGAGAAAGTTTTTGAAAC
The DNA here is from genome assembly GCA_900067695.1 of Picea abies. Taxonomy (NCBI): domain Eukaryota; kingdom Viridiplantae; phylum Streptophyta; class Pinopsida; order Pinales; family Pinaceae; genus Picea; species Picea abies. The sequence goes on along the minus strand of CBVK0100742812.1, from coordinate 11,957 downwards.
GGACAACAATGCACTATTGCAAAAATCAAGTAGGATGACATATAAAATTTATTTGATTCTTTGAATCATGACAACTGGGATCAAAGCTCAATGGAAATTAGCTTCCCCCAATCGAAAATGTATTTTTCATTGACTGTGGAATACAAAATATAAATAATTATATGGGAAATGCTTGTAGTGGATGCCTTTCCGTTATTCTTGTAAAAAGCCAAGAAATTTCCCGAAATGGATTTCTAAAGGAACTTACCTGCAACCTTGTGATATCTTCAGGAACTGTTGTTCGGTCTTTGAGGAAGTCGACTAAGATGTCCAACCTGTTATCATGATTTGTTCGGTCTTTGAGGAAGTCGACTAAGTTGTCCAACCTGTTATCATGATTTTTTATAAACTGCTTCCAGTCTTTTCCTCTAAACATCAATGTTAGATTCAACAATTTTAACATCTCGTGGAAGGCCTAAGGGGACAAAAAAAAAAGAGAAGGCTCGCATAGTGGAATAATTACTTAACCTGGAATATTTTTTTCAGTACACCAAGAAACCACCTCCTTACAGTTAAAAACCTCAGGGACGCATCCTGCAAAAGTGGTTCCATAGGTCCAAATCACTTTGTTCTAGGCGGAATGGGATGAATAGTAAAAATATGCCATGGAACACTAGAAGTTCTTGTCATGATGTGAGAAGATATTTACTGTATCTCCACAAAACTGCTGTTGACCTGTTGCCATAACTCTACAAGAACGTTTTTTTTTCTCCAGATGATGAATGAAATGAAAATTTGGAAGGGATAATATAAACCTGCACAAATCTTGGTCCAAAGTGTGTGAACGAGAGATGTCCTCGAGACTTTCATTCATTAATGACAATTTGGATGACTTTTCCATGACGCATTGTTAACATTAACCCTAGTAATCACATACATAGAAATGCAAACATGGTGGATATTGCAATGAGATATTAAGCATTGTAGATTTCTTAAGCAGGCCAACACGAGGACTCGTGTTCAAGATGAACAATCGAAAGGGAAAAAATAACTCTTCGCACATCTTGGTTTAATGCATAATAATGCGAGATATCCTCGAGCGTTTCTCCCATTAATGACAATGTTGATGGTTCCTGCATGGTCAACTATTAGCATGAAAGGTTTCTAATTTCATAGTAAGAAAGTACGGAGGTCACAGGCATGAGAAAAAATAGTTTCGAAATAGGGTTACAAGGTACAACCATTGAAGGTGAGGGTGCGAGGGTCAAATAGTATGTTTCATAACTTTTTAAGTGCAATATGCGTAACAATGAAGAGGGTATGGTAGGAAAGTCCAAAGGGAAATTTGTATATGACTAGTAAGAGCATAACTAATGTATATCAAGAAGGACAAGAAGTTAGTGGGGATGGAAGACAACGACAGATACTTGAAACATTTGTGAACCATGGTAGAAAGAAGCTTGTGAGTTCAAGGAGTACACGTTAGAATTGTAGATCACAGAAGTTTTGAGTGCAAGATGTACATCATAGAACAAGAATATGCAGAGTTTGAAAGCGCCAACCTGACAACCGCGACTATAAAATTGGCCAAGTATGGAAAGAAATATCGGTCGGTTGGATTCGTCGTGTGATTATATACATGGAGATAAAGATATGTCAGCCTACCAATGCTGGAACCCATGATGATAGAATGATGACTAAGTATATAAACAGAGAGCCATAATACACAGGAAGAAGAAAAGGGAAAAAGGGATAAGGAGTCCACAGTGGAATTGTAGATCACAAAAATATTTAGTACAAGATGTGAACCTAGTAATCAATTTGTGTATTACTAAGGGGAGGATGTGAACTGTTTTGTACCATTGTTTTCAGTTGTCACTAGTAAGAGAAAAACCAATCCATATTAGGAACAAGAGGAATTTAGTGAGGATGGAAAGAAACAATAGATACTTTGAAACATTTGTGAACTGTGGTAGAATGAAGCTTGGTGCCAACCCGAAACAGTATCCAATAGTTGGAAATTTCGTGAGCCTGACAATAGGAGGATCGAAAACAAGCTGACAAGGTCTTTGAAGAAGACGTGAGGCCTCAACATTCAAATTATATCACTTTGAACATTTGAATGTATAATCTCTAACATAGAAGAGCGGACGATGTCAGAATCTGGTTGTCAATTTGTATATTGCGGAGGGTGTGATGCCAAGTGTTTTGTACCTTTCTATCCAGTTGTCACTACTAAGAGTTAATTTACTATTGAAAATAATTTTTTAGATACTATTAGATACTTGATATGGATTTCCATCGGTAAACAATGGCAATCTCCACTCCACCATCCTCGGACTCTATATGTCAATTTCTATATCGTGGAACTAGGAGCGTTGTTTGGAGGACACATAATAATAGACATGCAATGTTGAGTCAGCTAGTCCGCATCTCCTCTTGTCAATTTGTATATCGTAGAATTATGGGTGCTATTTGCAGAACACAGAACAATGGAGACCCAATTTTAATCTTGCCCACCCAAGAACCCATGATCCAAAATGTGTCTAGGTATGGAATGCGCAATCCATACATGGTATATAAAATAACATGTCCATAGTTTATAGTCCCATAATGAATAGGAAGAAAAAAATGGAAAAGGGATGGAGGAGTCCACAATGGAATTGTAGATCATGCAAATTTTGAGTGGAAGATGTATATCATGGGACAAAAAGTAGTAGAGTTCAATTGCGCTAACTCAACAACCGCGGACATAAAATTCACTATGTATGAAAAGGAACAACGAATGCCAGCTCTAGAATCCATGTGTCAATTTGTATATCACGGAAGTGGGAGCACTGTTTGGAGGACACAAAATAATAGAAATGCAATGTTGAGTCATCCAATCGGGAGGTCCGCTTGTCAATTTGTATATCATGGAATTTTAGGTGCTATTTGGAGGGCACAGAACAATGGAGGCCCAATTTTGATCCCACTCACCCAAGAACCCGCGATCGAAAATGTGGCTAGGTATGGAATGCGCAATCCATACATGGTCTATAAAATAGCATGTCCATACTTTATAGTCCCATAATACACGGGAATAAAAAAAGGGAAAAATGACGGAGGAGTCCGTAGTGGAATTGTAGATCACACAAATTTTGAGTGGAAGCTGTATATCATGGAACAAAAAGTAGCAAAGTTCAATTGCGCCAACTTGACAAAAGCGGGCATAAAATTCACCAAGTATGAAAATGAAAAATATGTCAACACACCAATGTTGGAACCCGTGTTCATATAAATGAGACTATGTATATAACTAGAAAGAAATAATACACACGATTCAAACAAGGGAAAAACGACTAAATATATCGCAGAAGAACATCTAGTGTTTGATTATTAATGGAATTTTTTTTAACCCCTACTGAGTTATCACCAGTTATAACATAAATTGTAGATCATGAAAGTATCTTTCATACCACTATGTCCAGTTGTCACCAATAGGAGCATTGTGGATGTATATCAGGAAGTACACAAAGTTGTTGGGGATGGAAAGAAACAACATATAATTTGAACGAAGTTAATGTATATGAGGAACCTACAGTGGAATTGTAGTTCACAAATATTTTGAGTGCAACATGTATATAACGGAACGATAAAAAGCCGGGTTCGTAAGCGGCGACCATAAAATTGGCTAAGTATGGAAAGGAACAACAGTCAGGCGGATCCATTGTGTGAGGATATTGATGGAGATGAAGAAATGTCAGCCAACCAACTATGGAACTAGATACCATAGAAAGACAAATGAGTATATATCCAAAAAGAGATAATGAGCGGGAAGAAGAAAAGGCTAGTTCATATCTTCCAACCTGGCAACCACGACCATAAAATTGCCTAGGTGTGCAAATGAACAATGGTTGATTGGATTCGTCATGTGAAGATAGATATGGAAACTAAGATATGATAGCCCATGAACCCTACAACCACCCATCATAGAAAGACGACTAAGTATAAAAACAAAAATCCATAATGGACGGGAAAAGGGATAAGTATTTGAGAGTCAAATTTTTTTATTTTTTTTTTCCATTTATTAATGGCAATGTTTTCGAACCTATGCTGGGTTCTCACTATTAAAAGCATAAATTGCAGAACACTGAAGTTGTTTGGCTGCAAGATGTATATGACGAAACATGGGAGATATGTGCTAGGTACCGCAAATCCAGGGCTTGGTGGCCAAATAACTGGCTAAGTATTGGTCAAGAGAAAGGTTTGATATCTATTTAAATAGTATTCATACTAATGTATCAATGGAGAATTTTTTTATATTTGTCTGAATAATATTCATACTAATATATATTAATGGATTGTTTTTGTTTCAAATTCAAATGATCTCCCAATTTGCAAGATGCTCTTTGGTTCACAAATTTCATTGAAACCACAAAAAATTTGATTGCAAGATGTACATAGCGCAACAACAAACACAAATTTGCATTGTAGTTTCAACGAGATAAAATCCTTATCATCTATTCATCTTGTATTTCTTGCAATGACATGATAAAACACCAACTCTCCATAAACATCAATATCTAAATTAAATTAAATGCAATAAAATTTGGTCTGATTTGAGTAATTAAGACAACTTTAGTCGTTCCTTTATTAATGCTAAGCTTTTAGAACACCTGGTGGGTTATTAGTAGTTAAAGAATAAATTGAAGAGAACGGAAGTTGTTTGGCTGCAAGATGTATTTGACAGAATAGGGAACATAGTTGTTTAATACCGCAAACACAAACATAATTTCCTAAGGTTTATCGAAGAGGAATTTTTAGTATTTATTCCAATAGTAATGATATTAGTATATATGCATGGATACTATCAAATAGAAGAAGCTGCAATATATCTGATGCAGGAGCATCATGCAAAGCCAAAGCACATGACTAAGCCCAAGAAATAGCTGGATGCGGAGAGGAAGAAAAAGAGCATGTTTTCATAAAAACCATTTTTGAATTTTGAACTTAAAACGCATTAATGTAATAGTTAGGAAGAAGGCATAATTTGCATTTATATCATGGAGGTTGTAAAGAGATCATGAGCGATTTGCGATCGTCTATCAATGTAAAAGGCATTTAAGCCCAGTTAATGGAAGTAGGTAGGTTTGAATTAATAGATTAGACAGTTATAGAACATAGGAGGGAAAACATATATAGACACCCTCATTCTTGTATTATTGTATCATTAGCAAAAAGAAGAAGGAAAGAGTTGTAGCAGAGAGTTGAAAAGAAGAATCCATGTACAAGAGATTTGAATTAATATATGAAGTTTTGAATCAGATTTCATGGTGTTATGATGTTTTCTGTTTATACATGGTGAATGGTATGCTTACAATTGTTCTATTCTCTTTGTTATGCATTTTGTTTCAATACTGTGTTGAATGTATGATTTCATGTTGAATGTTTGAAGTCTGAGAGAGAGAGAGAATGAGCTTCAATTGTTTCTCTTCCTGAGTGAGAGAAGTTCCTGGAAGGAGTGCAGTGAAATGTCTGCAAGGTGTGCATTGACGAAGTTCTTAGTTTTATCTCAGAAATCTCAGGAGGGATATCGTTGTTCTCATTCCAGCAGAAGTACAAGAGAATCTCATAAGCCGTGCAAGGAGTGCGTAGGCTGTTGGAAGTCTTAGGACTTATCAACTAAGGTTAAATATTTAAGGACTGTTGTTGAAAGGAGTGCATAGAGTCGAGGAGATCAAATACCCAGAAGTATTTGGTAGATTGCCGCAAAGAGTGCGTGCAGGATTTCTTTCAAGGCTTGAAGTTGCCAGAGAAATCTTACAAGGGTTAACAACTTTGGAGTATTCAAAGGGAGATGGGGTTGAAGTCACCTCATAGAAGTTAAGTTCCAGTGGAATAACACTAGTTCATTTCGCAGAAGCTATCAAGGAGGAAACAAACGGTTGAAATTCTCCGAGGAGAACTCCTGAAGTCACGAGGACCATAGGATCTAGAGGAGATACAAGGTGGATAGGGAAGGACGCACCCATCACTTTGGTACCAGCAATCAACGTGGACCGTTGATCATGATTTTCTTTGAGCCGTCAGATCATTTCGGGGTTTTTGAGGTTGAAGACTCGGGAGTTTTGCATTAGGATTCACGAAGTCCAAAACTCCGAAGCGACGGAAATTCCATTGGGGAGCCAGCCTTTGTTGAATGTATTTGGATTCAGAATTTCATTAGTTACAAAGATAAGAGGTTGGGGTTCTTAGTTCTGGAACTCCCAAAGTCACAAGACATGATACACCTATGGAAGAGGACACAATCAAGGATTTCGACATTTTGACATTTCGGGTTTCGGTGGGTTGAAGAGCCAGGAACTCGACAATAGGAATCACGATATTGTGAAACTCGAAATCCAGATTTGGAAAAGGGTGCAATCATTTTATTGAGTTTAGGAGGTTTGAGTGATGGTTTTTGCTTGATCACACAGGGCATACTGATAAGGACTTGTGGATACACCATTGTGTGTGTGAGGGATTCCCTGTGGGGAAAATCAAAGAGTCAATCAGACTTAGGGGAAGATTTGGAACGATGTTGAGCGGATCTCGGCCTGAGGGTTCGAGGGTCTACACCATTTGGTATCAGAGCCTAAATCTATTTGTATATTGCAGACAGAGGAAGAAGGAGGAAGAAGAGTACTATGATACACAACAAGTGGTATTAGAGCTGCAGAAAAAGTATTTTCTTTCTGTATCAGAGAAAAGAGGAACATTTTACAGCCATGCCACTGAGAAGAAGAGACAGAACAATTCCTGATCCAACCATTGAAAGATAAATGCGCGAATTACATGGCAGGTTTGATGCCATGGAAACAACATAGAGGCACACAGTCAATGTTGGGGATGTCAGCGAGGCCGAAAGTGAAAATAAAGCTAGACACGAAGGAGAAGAAGACACAGTCAAAGATGTTGCAGATGAACACCTATTTAGGGTTGTTTCAAGGATAGGTGCCGGCGAAAAAATGGACTTTCCAGTGTATGAGGGAAACCTGGATGTTGAAGAGATTCTAGACTTGATTAGAGCTCTAAATAAATACTTTGACTATGAGGATGTCGAGGAAGATAAAAAGTGTTATTGGGAAAAAACATCCTATGGACTAACAAATAGAGTTCAGACTTTGCATGTAGATATGACTAAATAGAAATTACTTTCTACCTTCATCCCTAGATTTAAATCCCCTTTTCTCAGTAAATGCATGGAAAGATCAACCTACCTCATTATCGGTGTTTGATGTCGATCCTCCGTTGTGCTTGATTACTTGTTCACAATACTCCTTCCAAAGCTGTCCTGCATTCAAGATGAGTAACAACTATGGATGCATACTACTTATATACTAACAGGTTAGAAATCAAACATATACTAATCAACCTATAAACAGTTCATGAATTGGGATGGGAAAAGCATTCTCTTTATTACTTAAAATGATTCAACTTACAAAAGTTGAGACCAAACACCACTCCTTGAACCTAATACTAGGCTCCTCTTCTTCTGTCCTTCAATTGCTTTGCTTTAAATCTCCTTTGGCACAAGGAAAGGCTAAAGGGTTGGGACAATGGGAATATGTAAATGGGCATAGTTTCTTTGCTATGTTTTTCCTCCTCGAAATGGTACCCCTACACCTTGTTTTATAGGCTAGAAGGAGCTAGGTATTTGGACGAACCCTTGGCCATGCATGGCCGGGAGTTTAAGTTAACTCACCCATAGCTTTTTGTTCCATCGCCAAATTTTCTTTTTTCATGCTTTTGTTGGTCCACGCAGGCTGTTTTGGGTCATCCAATGTGTACATGCATGCAGTAATGGATTAGGGCGCATGGGCCTTTATTCAAGAGGATTTTCAAAGAGTTGTTCTGCAGTGTTTTGACAAAGAAGGGATATGAGTTGGCCTGATGCCAAGTAATCATGTGTGGTGAAATTTAGGTGTGAGGTCAGAAGAGCATCTGATGGCCAAAATACATTACCAATCTTTACTGATGTGTCGAACGATTGAGCCCAAGGATCAGGAACTGAGAGGTGTCGTTTGCAAAATAACAAATGTCTCACCGAGGTGGGCATACCATTGCTCAGGATAAAATAGAACCATGGCTACCAATTACATACACTGTAGATCCATGTCAAATGACTATAAAGAGTAGCCACGAAAATACATAGTGAAGCTACATCTTGAAATTAGAAAGATATACATATAGAGTATCCATCTTCCAGAAGCTGATTCGGCCTGATGGCTGGAGATGAGATATTCAGAGCTCGAGAAAGAACTTCAAAATCTTCAAAAATTGGGTAGGAGTGTAATATGAGTGTACGACTGCACTACCCAGAGGTCTTCGATGGCTCGTCAGTCATGGAATTGATAATCTTGATGATCAGACTGAAGGCTACAGTGATTTCGAATAAGGACTTGACTGGATATTCAGGATGGTTGGGCATGCGGACAACACACATATTGCAGAGGGGCTGACTCAGGTTTAGTGAAAAACTTCCCTTGGATAATAGCACGACAAATGATGAGACTCATGCAGCATGTATGTTAATCATAAGTCTACGAAGTAGGAGGCAACACAAACTCTCCATATGCTTGGAAGGATAACCAAACGGTGGAGGACACAACTCTATATCATGAGATAAGCTTCCTAAGGTCGTACTAGATCCCACAGTCTGATGAACAAATGGATAGATGTGCTTCGTCCAAGGGCGACTCATTATGTTGCCAATAAAGAAGATACTTTTCCCTTCCTCTTTTTGGGGTATATTTGATTTTTTTGTTCTTTTCAATAATTGTGGAAAAAAGAATAAAGGAATATTATGTTACAATGGAGGAACGAGTATTGCAAACATACAAGTTCAAGGCACAAGGACAAGAGTCATGTTCTAGTAAAATGATACTCGGGAAAAATCCTCCAACAACCAAAGGTGTTAAGACGCAGAAGCAAACTGCCACAAGGCTGGTGTATAAGGTATGCAAATGTGGTTAATAAAACATACAACGGTAACGTCCTTTGATGTAAGTTTAACAAGCCTAGAGAAGGTAAGCTCGATGGTTTTTCATGTTTAGAGAGTCTGAAAAAACATAAAAGGAGACTCCATTGGGGTACCTTTTTCAAATATAGTCTAGTCGGTTCGAAAAAAGGGTAAACTAGCACCGGTTAGACGTCGATTCAAAACCATTTTAACGAGTGTGACAAGGACAAGATCACTCGGCCATTTTTTCATTTTTAAGGAGTCTAAAAAAATCTTAACTATGGACTCCTTCAGGAATATTCTTCTGGACCAATTTAACAAGTGTGAAAGAATAATGTCAGTCAACGATCTTTTCAATTTTAGGGAGTCTGAAAAGAGCTTAACTATGGACTCCATAGGGGTTTCTTTTTTGTAAGTTTAGTCCCTTAGGCCCGAAAAAGGGATAAAATTATACCTGAGAGTAATCTTCTATAGAGCTAAAGTTTCATAGAGTATACCTATATTCGTACAATTGACCGTCTGGACCGAAAAAGGGGTAAACTATCGTCGAACAGATGTGACTTCAAATTTTAGTTTAACGAGCATGAAAGGCCACAAGATCGCTCGAAAATATTTTCATGTTTAGAGGGTCTGAAAAGGGCTTAAAAGGAGACCCATTATTTTTTGCGAGTCCTGAGGGTGAGATCAAGAGTGAAGAAGAATCATGCAAATGAGGCTCAAACTCATATTCTGAAAAGACTATAAGGAATCCCAAGCCTACAGTGTGTTAGAGACAACATGGACACCATAATGCAACCAGGACCTACCTAGGGCATCCATGTTATGGTAAGCTCTACCGCCAAGTTGCAACACCTCTAAAGCAGATATGATGGTTCTGTGTTACAACCTGATGGGATCGATCCTAAGGCAGAGGAAAAAATCCAATGAGACGCAAAAGTCCTGGTAGTAACCTAACCTATATGCTCAAGTTGTTTCATGGAAAAATTTTCATGGACCGTCAAAATTTTCCCAAAACTCAAAAAAAAGTGTCCCAATACCCGATCAAATCCCTCCCAAATAACTCCTGAATCACTCTAAATGGTTTTTGGTATAAAGAAACTGATAAGGGAGGCAAAAAAAGTGACAAAAAGAGGCCAAAAAGTCTATAAATAGAAGTTGGTGGCTCATTATCACCATTGTTGATTTGGAAATTGACTTTGAATCCAAAAGACCCCCTTTGCTAAAAACGGTGACTCCGAGAGCTACAGTGGACAAAACAAACTTCCGCTTGGACCAAGTAAGTAAAAACTCCCCTATCTAACTATTCAATTCTTCAATTTTTCATTTGATTTCATTTTTAGGGTGGGCATCGACCTTTAAAAGGTTGGCCTCTCTAGACAAGCTGTGTGTACACTTGGGCAGAGTAAATCATGCCTGCGTGTACACATGACTACCACCTCGTCAGCACGCGTGGACCCCCTCCTTTTATAAAATAACAAAAAAAACTTACTAACCCTCTTGAACTTTGTTGTGTTGGCAGGATGTATGTCCAGTGGAGGGAAAGGGAGCGTGAAGCAATTAGTGAGTTGGTTGCGGGAGATTCAAATGTTGTGGCCATGTTAATGAAATGTGGTTTACTTAAGTTCTTCCTGTGTCCATTTATGTGAGCGCAACCAAGGCTATTTATTGCCTTGATTGACTACTGGCACCCTGATTTAGAGGCCTTCATGATACATGGGCAATCACTGGTGCCCACCACCGAGGATATCTACTTTTTGACTGGCCTCTCAAGGAGAGGGGAACTAGTCAATTTTAGGACATTTCTTGCGGGGCCACATAACATAGCAGAACTGATAGCCCAACAATGTGAGGCTGGGACAAACCATGTGATATCCTAGGTGCCCATAAGTAAGATTACTAACCTATCGCTGCAAAAGATATTATTGCTTATTGGGCGGATTACCAGTTCAATAGCCTTGCATCAGGCATCTCGTGCATAGGTGAACTGTGCTATCCAGTGCTTGAATGCACAGATTTTTGACTGGAGTACCACACTACTTGAGTGTAGGAAGAGGCCATTGACAGATTGTTGATAGTGAACACAGAGTAACTTCGGGTTCGAGACGATTTTGTGTTCATTCTTCTTTGAGAGAGTTCTGAGCTTTAGTCCTCGGGAAGTGGTATGAGGATATCAGGCCTCTTTTACTGTAGTATGTATATGGGCAGTATTACTACCATGATAGGGTGGTGGAAGGACCAATGAGTCCTTTGATGATGACTTCTTTGTGTGGCTATCACGACAGATCCCTGTGATCGAGGATTACTGATATGTAGGGATAGATTCTTCTAGAGTTCTTGAGATACTTGTGCCTCCTAGTGAGGAGTGAGAGGAGATGGGTAAGTCTCCACCTTTGTAGTTTTTTTTTTTTCTTGTATATGTAATTTTTATGTCATTTTTGTTATATATATCATTTTTTTTATATGCCAGAGTATTTGACGGGTATACATTTGTTGCAAGTAGATGTGGGACCTGTGCGACCTGTCAATTATGCATGGAATAGGTGTCATCCTCGGCTAGAAGCTGCAGCTTCTGCTGGGGGACCAACGGTAGTAGGGAACCTCCTAGTCAGGGAAGCTGAGAGGTTCCTTAGACGAGTTGAGTGGAACCTCACTGCACTCACTCGCACAGTCCTGATGGCAGAGATAGAGAATCTGCCACCATCCATGCAGCCTCATGTAGTGGGGGCACCTCGGACATGGGTCCGATTATTTAGGCATTTAGCCCATGCTGTGGACTATTATAACAGGGCCCTTAGGCCCTGAACCTATTTAGATTTTTTATGTGCCACGAGCACTGCTTGTATATATTTTTTGAGGGAATAAGCCCTGTGACTCATTATTAGTCCCATTTTTGAAGAACTTGCATCCATGTATATACTCTAGTTATTTTATGATGTTATATATGTTTTTTTGATCTTTTGTGTCTTATGGATCACGTGTGCAAAAATGTATTTAC
>CBVK0100742809.1:0-23983 GCA_900067695.1 Picea abies | reverse complement strand
CCCAATTACTAGCCCCCCCCCCCCCCCCTTCAGTATGCGTAACCCAAAGAGTGGATCCCCTTCTTTTCAATGTAGTCCCTCAAGCTATCACACCCCTTTTTTGGCTTCAACACAAAATGGCCAGGAAAATATCAATGTTGGGATCTGTAGGGATTCTCAATGTCCACTTTCATAATAGAATTAAAATTCAACCCAATTACAGGCTTGGATGTATTTCTCTTGCAGCTCCATCCCTGGTAGAGTGATGGTGAGAATGATGGTCAGAATCCATGAAGTTCGTCAAAATAAGGATTAAGTATGGATGCTTTGAAATTTCCATTTGCCACCCAAAGGACCACTTTTGAAACCTTTTTATAAACTTAAGATAAAATGCTCATGTGACTCTTGCTTTGGAATACAATATTATATTTGGCATTAAACCCCCCTTTTAGATCATGTGACTCTTTCTTTGGAATACAATATTATATTTGGCATTAAACCCCCCTTTTAGGATTCCTAGCCCCCTCTCTTTCCTCTCTCATGGAGTCATTGTCCTCATCGTCTCGTGGCCAATGATGTATATTTTTTTATCAATAACTTCAATGTACATCATTTAAATTCTTTGTCCCTTGGCCATGCTACTTGGATCACAACCTAATTCACATATTTACATTACATTACATTCTGGGGATCAAAATTGGGGTGTCATATTCCCCTTCCTATTTTTTTGCACCATCCTTAGTGCACATCACCCTATAGGTGTTCATATGTATACAATTTTTATATCAAAAAGTCAAAATAGATGCGGGTATTCTTCCCACATTGCATATTCTGGCTCCCATATCATGTCCTCAGGGATGTAGTAGGTCCACTAGACATTTACCTACCAGATGGATTTCTTTCAGAGCACCTTGAATTTATGGTCCAGGATATGCATTGGCTCTACCTGAAAGTCCCCTTTTGGCTCCACCTGAATCATACTCCAATCAATGTCATGGTTAGGATCATGTACATATTTTTTCAATAAATATACATGAAATACATTATGCACATATATGGATGTGGGCAATGCAAACATATATGCAACTGAACCTATTATGTCTAGTATCTCAAATGATACATAATATGTGGCTTCCAACTTGGTGCAAATTCCCAACTTTAGTAAAATTCTCTTTGGTGTTACTTTTAGGAAAACATGTTCTCCGATTTGGAATTCTTTGGCTACTTTACCCTTGTCTGCGTCCCTTTTTTGCTTGTCCCGGGTTGCCTTCAAATTCGTTTGATTTTAATATTTTTCTCTTCCATCTCCTTGAGCATCTTAGGCCCATGCACCACTCTATCTGCTGGATTGTTCCAAGTCACTAGAATATTACACTTTCTAGCATACAATGCTTCAAATGAGACCATTTTCAATGATGCCTGATACCCATTGTTGTATAAAAATTCTACTAAATGTAAATACTCTTCCCATTCAGATGGCTTGTACATCACATACATTCTCAACATTTACCAAATTACTTGGTTGACCCTCTTTGTTTTCCTATCTGAATCTAAGTGATATATTGTACTAAAACTTAAATTTGTTCCAAATCCTTTAAACAATCATTTCCAAAAAATTGAAGTAAATTTGGAATCTTGATCTGACACAATTTCCTTAGGCACTTCATGTAGCCTGACAATTCATTTCATGTAAATTTCTTCAATGTTGGTTTCCTTATGTGTTAGCTTCACTGGAATAAAATGGGCAGCCTTTGTGAGCTTATCCACCACTACCATGATGGAATCATGCTGCTTCACTATTCTAGGTAGCTGCTTGGTAATAAAATCTATTGAAACAACTTCCCATTTCCACTCGGGAATGGGAAATGGGTGTAGCAATCCAGTTTGATGTCTACGCTTAACCTTTACCTAACTTTACACTACATGTATTTGGCTATATACTCAGCCACATATTTATTCATTCCTAACAAAAAATATTGGCTTCTTATGGCTGCAATTGTCTTATCATATCCTAGGTGTCTAGCATAAGGAACATTATGCATTTCTTCTAACACCAAATTTCTTAATTTCTAAAAATTAGGAACATAAATTTTGTTCCTATACAAGAGGATCTCATCCTCTTTCAGCTAATAATATTTACATTTCTACTATAAATTACCTTGTTGTTAGATTTTTTTTAATGTCCCTTTCTAAATGAGCTCCAGGAGATTGACAAAATAGCCTAAGTAATTCTCGTAGGCTATAGTCAATGGAAAAAGGGAATTAGTGAATTTTTTAATGTCACTGGGCATAAAAGTAACTTTTAAAAAAGGTGATATTGAGTAATTAATAAAAAAATGCACCTAAGTGACTATTGAGTTAATAAAAAGTCACTTTAACTTATTAAAGGGTAAAAAAGTCGCAGAAGGTTCAATAGAAGAATAAAAAGGGAAATGAGGGTGCCATCTCTCATTATTCACTTGCTAATTTCTAAAATCGAATTGAGAGAGCTCTTGCGGCTTTTGGGACTCTTGGGATGAAAACCCTAAAGATTGTTTTTCCGAGATTGGTTTTGGCGGTGAGACTATCCACCCTAGCTGGTTAGTGAGAAGAGATCATCTGTACTTCTTCATTGTGCTCCATTGATAGTAGAGTTTTATTTGTGGTATTGTTTCTCTTCATATGTGGCTGAGATTCTTATTTGCAAAGACGTTTGGGTTTGAGGAGATCGAACTTTCCACTGTTGGGTTGTTTTCTTTCACTGCGGGTCAGATACACTGTTGTGGTGAGTTTGGGGCTGAGAGAATGTTTTTTTACTAGCTGGGTGAATCCTTGAGTGTAGGGGCCAAGTTCTGGGCCATTATTTCTCCATTTGAGGGCCAAATATCTCATGTCAGGTGCATCATTTGGTAGTTGAGCGCATATTTGGGTGGGAGGCAATCTTACCTTGTGGTGCTGAGTTTCTTGCTTCAAGAGGGGTGTATTCCTTTTTTGGGCAAGTTTGTGAGGAAGTGGGCCGAGTTCCTACTCATTTGAAGTCGATTTCATTGCTTTGATTCACCATATCCTCTGTGGGTCGAGATGCGATCAGATATGGGTCAACTACCTTCTTCTAGACTGTTGATTCATCCATTTATTCGACTGTTGTAGCAAGGTTTCATTTCCAAACTTCCCATTTCTTATTGTCTACTGTATATTCTTGCATCTACAGACAACCATTGATTATTCACAGGTCAAAAAGTATTTTTTGTTGTTGTTGTTGTAGTATGAAGGAAAAGGAGTGTTGTATAATTGATGCATCAGTTCATTGCCAAGAACTAAATAAGTATTCACATTGTTCTATAATTTGTTGTTGATTTTATCTATGTTACTCTATCATTTTTGTTATTGTTATATGCTAAATACTTTCCAAAAAAAATGTTGTAAACTATTTGAAAACAACAATATATCAACAATACCCATAAACTATCCACATAAGAAAATTATTTGACTAAGTGTCCACATAGCAGACCAAGAAAAAAACTCAAAGAAAAATTATAGAGGGACATTACAGTGGTATCAGAGCCTTAGTATTTTCAGATTGAGGTGGTTTAATTAATCCATGTGGCCAAGATACGAAGAAGGATATATCACCTATAGAAGTAGAAGGCAGCGAGGGGAAGAAAATATTTTTAACCAAGAAGAGATAGTGGAAGAAAACCAACTAGATCCAGAACAAGAAGAAGTCATGGGGCATAATAATGAAGACAAGTCTTTTCAAATCCTAGAGGGTCTAGCCAATGGGTAACAACAATTGGAACAAATTTTGACACAATTAATTTCTAGTAACTAGGCAAACTAAAACCATGGGGGTAACAATGGTAATGGTTGCACTAATGGACACAATATGGGAAAAAATGGTGCAATAGGAACCAATGGGAACAATGGAAACCATGCAGAGGGTAGTAACAATCATATTCCTGCACAGGTTGGCACTAGAATCACATGTAGAATAAATCCTAGGCTTCTTATGCCTTAGTTTGTGGGGAAACAACAAGTAGGGAGTCAAGGGCAGGAAGGTCAGGGTGAGACCTTTGATGATTATTGGAGGGAGTACCAGGCTCTTGGTGAAGAATTTTAGGAATCCATGTCACTATAGGACTACTGCAATATCAAGTACAGGAACAAGCCAATGGAGGTTAACCGAGGTTAGTAGAACATTGATCTCACGAGGAAGATTAGGAATCTCACCATTCCTTCCTTTGATGGATCAAGAAAATTCATAGCTAGACCATGGGTTCAAAAGTCAGACACCTACTTCCATCTTAACACCATGTTAGAGGCAGAAGAGATTAAATTCACTACTTTTCATTTCGACGAAGAGGCCCATGAGTGGTGGTACCATGGATTGGTCACTCTAGGACATGCCAATATTACCTCTTATCTGGACTTCACTCAGAAGTTGATGGATAGGTTTGACAAGAAGGATACATAGATACCTTTAATAGACTTGGTACAACTCAAATAGGTTGTGACACCGAATGCCTACATCACTGAGTTTCATAGTCTTGTAGTCATAGTGATAGATATATCATAGTAGAGATTGGTGATGTTGTTCGTTGAGGGTTTATCTAAGCCACTTCATGGTTGGGTAAAAGCCTTAAAACCTAAGACCTTATAGGATTCCATTATCAAGACACGAGACATGGAGGATGTGGTTCTGAAGGAAAAAACGTTCTCCAAACCTTTTGTTCCACAAAAGGGAAATTATAAGAAACCCTCTTAAAAAGAGGGAATAAGTAAGGAGAAGTTGGATGAGGCAAATCGTAAGGAGTTGAGAAGAAAAAAACTTTGCTTCAACTGCAAGGACCCTTGGGAACCTTGGAAAATGTGTATGGGTAAGGGCAAGGAACATTATATAGAAGTGCTCTTAGATAGTGACGAGGAGGAAGAAGCAGAGTAGGTACAAGATAATGAGCAGGATAGATCAACTGAGGAGCAACCACATGAGGAGGTCAAGAGTGGAGATATCACCACTTTATTGAGTGTCCCATATTTCACACCTTCAATATCCGATGTGTAGTACATTGTCAACGAGTCATAGTATTTATTGATGGTGGGGAAACCCATAACTTCATCGACTCAGCCTTGGTGGCTAAGAGGGGCATTCCTACGGTGGATTTTGAGGGATTTTATGTAACCGTCGTTGGTGGGCATGTTATTCCTTGCACACAAAAGATCCCACAATTATTCTTAACATTAGGAAACTACACAATGACCGATGACTTCTATATATTTGAGCTGCAAGACACCAATGTCATATTGGGTGTCCAATGTCTTGTTCCCATAGGAAAACATTATGTTGACTACCAGGATGTGGAGATGGAGTTCAAATAAGTAGATGGTAGGAAGGTTGTCTTGAGAGGCATGTCAAATGATTCTCCCAGGATCGTCTCAGCTAAATGGATGGAGGGTATTTTTAGACATGCGGATATTGCTTATGCAACCAAGTTTTTATCACTGCTGAGAAACATTCAAAAAAAAATCATCAATATCATATAGAAATACAGACACTATTGAGTAGACACAACCGAGTCTTTGGGTAGATACCTCCAGGGAGACCACTTGAAAGAGGATTCGAGCACACTATTGAATTAGAGGAGGGAGAGAAACCTATGATCACCATTCCCTACAAGCATCCGAAGAAATTCAAGGAGTTGCTAGAGATGGGACATATCAGGATGAGTTCTAGTCCATTTGCTTCTTTTGTAGTGTTGGTGAAGAAAAATGATGACACAATGTGAATGTGCATTGACTATAGGGCAATGAATAAGAAGAAAATCAAGAACATGTACACTATACCAAGTATCAATGAGCTTCTGGATGAGTTGCAAAGGGAAATATATTTTTCTAAGATTGATCTTCGATTGGGATGCCACCAGATCAAAGTTTGAGAGCAGGATATTCCCAAAACTTCTTTAGGATGTTGTTATGGGAATTATGAGTTTTTGGTCATCCGATTTGGGTTGAACAATGCACCAACCACTCTTCAGTCCTAGATGAACCACATATTCAAAAAGAAGCTAAGGAAGTTTTTGTTGGTATTCTTTGATGATCTCCTAATTTATGGTAGAACATGGGAGGAGCACTTGGGACATATAGAGGATATTATGAGTATCATGTAGGAGAAGTTGCAATATGCCAAGGAGTCAAAGTGTGAGTTTGGAATGAAGAAGATAAATGCTATATTGGATTAGCCACTACCCAAAAACCTTTCACACTTTAGTGGTTTCTTTGGGATTTGTAGCTACTACAAGAGGTTTGTGAAGGGGTTTTCACAGTTGGTTGCACCACTCAAATATATGACAAAGAAAGGAGTGTTCAGTTTGACAAAGGAGGTTCAAAGGAAATTTTACAAGATGAAGGAAGTGATGAGCACTTTCCCAGTTCTAGGACTTCTTGATTTCACTCAGCCTTTCATGCTTGAGTGTGATGCATCGGGTGAAGGGATAAGAGAAATTTTGATGCAGCAAAGGCATATGATATCATACAAGAGAAAAAACATTATAGAGACGAAGAGACTCTACTCCATCTACGATAAGGAAATACTCACCATCATCCATGCCTTGGTGAAGTTTGGAGAGTACTTGGTTGGTGGAAAATTTGTGGTTAAGACATACTACAACAACTTGAGGCATTTATTGGGGCAAAGGGACCTAAATGAAAGGAAGCATAAATGGGTTAGCAAAATGCAGGCATATGATTTCGAAATTGAGTATGTAAAGGGAAATAATAATGCAATTGGAGATGCTCTCTCCAGGAAACCAAAGATATTTTCACTTGCCGAGATTTCAAATGATTGGAAATCTCATCTATTGGTGGAGTATTCCAAGAACAAATTTGCTTGTGAGTTGATGGATCTCAATGTACATGATGATAGGTACAAGGTGGTGGATGAAATTTTCTATTATAAATACCGCTCATACTTAGTCCCATAATCGAAACTGAAGGAATAGATCATGAGAGCTATACATGATACACCTTTGGCATGACACCATGGGTACTTTAAAACTTATAGGCATATAAGAGAGAGGTTCACTTGGAAGGGACTCAAGAATGAAGTATTGAGGCATGTGAGAGAGTGTGTGACTTGTCAGCATAACAAGTTAGAGCAGACCCATCATGCAGGGTTACTATAACCATTTCCCATCCCAGAGAATAAATGAGAAAGCATATCTATGGACTTCATCACAGGTTTACTAAGGGTATAGGGAAGGGACTGCATATATGTGGTTGTCGATTGGTTGACCAAATTTTCACATTTATTTTCCATAACCTACGACTATAAGGTGGAACAAGTAGTAGAGTTGTTCTTCAGAGAGGTATTCAGACTCCATGGGTTTTCGAGGTACATTGTCAGTGACAGGGACATCAGGTTCCTTAGTGCATTTTGGCAGGAGATGTTTAAGTTGGTTGGCACAAAGTTGACTCCCAACACTAGCAACCACCTTTAAATAGATGGAAAAAAAAAATCATGAAAAAGTGTCTCAGGTGTACTTACGTAACTATGTGTCCAGGAAACAAAAAGCATGGGTCAAGTGGTTGCATTTGGGGAAACACTGCTATAAAACCACTTATCATATTTCCATTGGTATGAAACCATTTTGAGCATTATATGGCTATGATGCTCCTTCTTTTTTTGTCTTGGAATTTGGGGAAAGAAGGGATCCAAAATGTAAGGATTGGATCCAGGAGAGATAAGACATCCTCAAAGCTCTCAAGGATAATCTACAGATGGCCCAAAATCAACAAAATATATATTCATATAGGCACAGGGTCGAGTGCACCTCCGAAGTGGGAGACTTGGTATTCTTGAGGTTACAACCATATATACAATATTCATTGAAGAAAAGTGATGTGGAAAATATTAAGCCACGTTTTTGGCCCCTACAGGATGGTTCAAAGAGTTGGGGAGGTGGATTATGAGCTGGAGTTGTCATAGAGAAGTAAGATACACATTGTGTTTCATGTTTCATGCCTAAAAAAGGCATTGGGATAATAGGTCACTACTTCGATAGAGTTACCTCCATTGGATGAGGAGGGACAACTGGTGTTGGTTCCTGAGGAGGTATTGGAGGTCCGAGAGAGGAAGTTATGAAAGAGGTTGATCTAGGAGTACCTCATTAGGTGGAGAGATTTTCTAGTAGAGGATGCCACATGGGAAAGTGACCAAATATTTCAAAATCCAAATTTGTAGTTGCTTGAGGACAAGCAATCTCGGGAAGCGAGGATTGTAATGTCCCTTTACAAATGATCTCCAAGAGATCGAAAAAATAGCCTAAGTAACTCTCGTAGGCTATAGTGAGTGGAAAAAGGGAATTAATGGATTATTTGATGTCACGGAGCAAAAAAGTAACTTTTAAAAAATGTGATATTGAGTAATTAATAAAAAAGGCACCTAAGTGACTATTGAGTTAATAAAAAGTCACTTTAACTTATTAAAGGGTAAAAATGTTGCAAAAGGGTCAACATAAGAATTAAAAGGGAAATGAGGATGTTCTCTCTCATTATTCACTTGCTAATTTCTAAAATCAAATTGAGAAAGCTCTTGTGTCTTTTGAGACTCTTGGGACGAAAACCCTAAATATATTTTCTCTAAGATTGGTTTCAGTGGTGAGACTATCCACCCTAGTTGGTCAGTGAGAAGAGATCATTTGGAATTCTTCATTATGCTCCATTGACAACATAGCTTTCTTTGTGGTAGCGTTTCTCTTCATATGTGGCCAAGTTTCTTATTTGCAGAGATGTTTGGGATTGAGGAGATCGAACTTTCCATTGTTGGGTCCTTTTCTTTCATTGTGGGTTGAATACCTCACTATTGGGGTGAGTTTTTGGATGAGAGAATGGTTTTTTACTAGCTGGGTGAATCCTTGAGTGCAAGGGATAAGTTCTAAGACATTATTTCTCCATTTTAGAACCAAATTTCTCATGATGGGAGCATCATTTGGTAGTTGAGCGCATATCTAGGTGGGAGGCAACATTCTTACCTTGTGGTGTTGAGTTTCTTTCTTCAAGAGGGGCATATGTCTTTGCTTAGTGAGTATGTGAGGAAATGGTCCAAGTTCCTACTCATTTCAAGTCGATTTCATTGATGTGATTCATCATATCCTCTATGGGTCGAGCTGCCATCAGATCTGGGTCAAATACCTTCTTCTCAATCATTGATTCATCCATTTATTCGACTATTGTAGCAAGGTTTAATTTCCATACTGCCCATTTCTTATTGTCTGATATATATTCTTACATCTACAGACAACCATTTCTTATTGACAAGTAAACAAATATTTTACTATCGTTGTTGTAGTACGAAGGAAAAGGTGTGGTGTATCATTGATATATCATTTCATTGCCAAGAACTAAATAAGCAATCACATTGTTCTATAATTTGTTGTTGATTTTATCTTTGTTACTCTAGCATTTTTTTTATTGTTATATGCTAAATACTTTCCAAAATAAAATCCGTAAATTGGTTGAAAACAACATTATATCAGCAATACCCATAAACTTTCCACAGAAGCAAACTGTTTGAATAAGTGTCCACATAGAAGACCAAGAAAAAAAATCAAAGAAAAATTATAGAGGGACTTTACAGTGGTATCAAAGCCTCAGTCTTTCCAGCCTGAGGGGGTTTAATTAATCCATGTGTCCAGGAGACAAAGAAGGATATATCACCTACATAAGTAGAAGGAAATGAGGGGAAGAAAATATTTTTAACCAAGAAGAGATAGTGGAAGAAAACCAACTAGAAGAAGAACAAGAAGAAGTCATGGTGGATAATAATGAAGACAGGGCTTTGCAAATCCTAGAGGGTCTAGCCAATGGGAAACAATAGTTGGCATAACTCTTGACACAATTAATTTCTAGTAACCAAGAAAACCAAAACCACGGGGGTAACAATGTTAATGGAGGCATTGATAGACACAATAGGGGAAACAATGGTGCAGGAGGAACCAATGGGAACAATGGAAACCATGAAGAGGAAAGTAAAAATCATATTCTTGCACAAGTTGGCACTAGAACCACATGTAGAATAATTCCCAAGCATCCTATGCCTTAGTTTGTGGGGAAAAAACAAGTACAAAATCAAGGGCGGGAAGGTTAGGGTGAGACATTTGATGATTATTGGAGGGAGTACTAGGCTCTTGGTGAATAATTTCAGGTGGCCATGTCACTACAGGACTACTGCAATATCAAGTATAGGAACAAGCCAAGGGAGGTTAACCAAGTTGAATAGAACATTGATCTCATGAGGAATATTGGGAAGCTCACCATTCCATCCTTTGATGGATCAAGAAAATGCATAGCTAAAGCATGGGTTCAAAAGTTGGACACCATGTCAGAGGTAGAAGCAATAAAATTACTTCCATATTAACACCATGCCAGAGGAAAAAGAAATTAATTTTGCTACTTTGCAGTTGGATGGAGAGGCCCATGAGTTGTGGTACCATGGATTGGTCACTCTGGGACATGCCAATATTACATCTTATTTGGAATTCACTCAAAAGTTGATGGAGAGGTTTGACAGGAAGGATCTGGAGATACATTTTAGAGAGTTGGCACAACTCAAACAGGTTGGGACACCAGATGCCTACATCACCAATTTTCAGAGGCTTGTAGTCACAGTGATAGATATATTAGAGTAGAGATTGGTGATGTTTTTCATTGATGGTTTATCTAAGCCACTGCATGGTTGGGTAAAATTCTTCAAACTTGATACCTTATAGGATTCCATTATCAAGACACATGACATGGAGGATGAAATTCTGAAGGAAAAAAATGTTCTCCATTAAACCTTTCACTCTACATAAAGGAAAGGATAATAAACCCCTCCAGAAAGAGGGAACAAGTAAGGAGAAGTTGGATGAGGAAACTTGTAATGAGTTGAGAAGAAAAAAAAAATGCTTCAACTGCAAGGAACCTTGGGAACCTGGGCACATGTGTATTTGAAAGGGAAAGACATATTATATAGAGGTGCTCTCAGATAGTGAGGAGGATAAATAAGCAGTGTAGGTACTTGACAATGAGTAGGACATATCAGCCAAGGAGTAGCCACATGAGGAGGTTAAGAGTGGAGCTATCGTCAGTCTATCGAGTGTCCCCATGTTTCACACCTTCAGGATCCGAGGTGTAGTACATAGTTAATGGGTCACAATATTGATTGATGGTGGAGAAACCCACAACTTCACCGACTCATCCTTGGTGGCTAAGAGGGGCATTCCTATAGTTGATTTGGGATTTGATGTAGCAATAGTCAGTGGGAGTGTTATTCCTTGCACACAGAAGATCCCACATTTATGCTTCACATTGGGCAACTACATAGTGGTCGATGAATTCTATATAGTTGAGATGCAAAACCTCAATATCCCATCCTTCTTCTTCAGAAAGAGAATTGGTGCACCCAAAGGTGAGACACTTAGGCGTATGTACCTTTTTTTAACAACTCATCTAGCTACATTTGCAATTCCTTCAACTTTGGTGTACTCATCATGTAAGGATTTTTGGATACTGGGGCAACTTCAGGCATTAAATCAATAGAAAATTATATATCTCTCTTGGGTGGAAAACCTGGAATCTCCCTAAATACATCCTCAAATTTTTGTAGCATTGCAAAATATTTAAGGTTTGGACTCTTATTCTTGGCTAGATCTTCCACATGAGCTGCAAATAATTGACAACCTTTTCCGAAACATATTTTTAGTTGTAAGGATGAAATCTCTCTTATAGAAATGGGTCTTGGAATCCCTTTCACCAAGCTATATTTTCCTTTTTGATCAAGACATGCAAATGCATTATTACGACAATCTGGGATAACAAGATGCTTGTCCAACCAATCCATTCCAATTAAGATATCATAGTATTCCAATGGAATAATATTTAGATCAACAATTGTATTGACTCCATTCAAATCTGTTGGACAACTTCAGACAACCGCATTGATCCTTCTTTTGGTTCTAGTGGCTAGTTGAACCAAATATGATATTTCAAGATCACTCTTTTTCAAATGAAATCTATCCACTAATTTAGGATCAATGTAGTTATGGATTATTTCTCTTTTTCAAATGAAATCTATCCACTAATTTAGGATCAATGTAGTTATGGATTGCTCCTTAATCAATTAAAGTAGCAACAAGATGATTGGTAATCTTATTTTCCACCTCAATCATGTGGGATTGATGTTCTTCTTGTCGATCTTCCCAGGTTGCATATATCCTTGGAATATTTATTCCCACATATTCAACTATAGTGGCTTCCTAAAGGTTGTGAAAAATCCTCATTTTTTTTCTTTATGAGGGAATTCTCTATACAAATGATCTCCTTTACATCCCCAACATTTGAATGGTGGTCTTGGTCTTTTGTTTGAAGATTATTCCATCTTTGACTCACTCTAAGATACTTGGCTTTGTTGACATACCTTAGGATTGCTCCTAAAAGATGGAGGAGGTTATAAATATCTCATCCTTTGTTCCACTTTTTATTTCTTCTTGTCCTTCCAAGACTTCTAGAATGTTGCTCTACCTCTACTTTGCTTATACATATACTTAGCCTTCCTTATGACTTCTTCCAAGGACTTGGATTCATTTGGATTTTCTCCTAGTAGAATGTTGGAAGTTCACTCAAGAAGATTTGTATTTTTACTTTCTAATATTTGATAAAACCCACATATCTTAGAAACTTCAAGAAATTCCTCTCATACTCATCCATATTCATATTTCCTAGCTTGAGTTCAAATAACTCTTGTATATTTTTGTCATAGTAATTCTCTGAAAGATAATGTTGCTAGAAATATTTCTTGAAATACTTTCGAGATATCTTCTTTTCATAGATGTTCTCGACCTTATTTAACTAGTCCCACCACATAGAAGCCTTTTCTTGTGAATGGTATATGGAAATCCTAGATTCCAAGTTGAAGGAATAATTATGTAACTTAAAATAATTTATGCTTCCAAGCAACTAAGCTTCAATTTATTTTCCCTTCTTATTTTGTTCATAAAAAATTGGTGGCTTGAGCTTCCTAATATCTCCTTGTAATTTTTCCAATTCATGCCTTCTCCTTTGATCCTTGACGGGAGATACTTATGGGCTGCTCTATGGTTCTTCAGATAAATGTTCCTTCCTTTCTAAATAAATAGGTGAGTGATGTCGTCTATGAGTCCTGATAATACTCCTTGAATTCCTGGATCCTCTATATTTCTCCCTTCTTGCATGGGGTCTGCCTCATTCCTTATGTCTTGAACTTACTCCAAGTCTGAATTTCTTTTACATTTGGTTTAAAATTTGTAACAACTGAGTATTTATATTATTTTCCTCTTCCAGAGCTCTAATTATTCTCTCATTTTTAGCTCTGTAACTCTGCGCTTCCACTCTTAAACTCTTCATGGTATCTATTATCTCTATTGGGTTTGCTCTACTTCTATGTCCATTAGAATCTGTCTTCTCATTGCCCAAGCTAATATTCAGGACCTTCACATCTTCCTTATGGCTATGATTTCCTTGGGAATCTTCTATGATTTTAGTCCTCGCATCAAAATTGATCCATTCTTCTTATATCCTATACTTCGCAAAATGTGCATGCAACAAAATTCTGCTAGATAAGAACAACTCTGCAATTTGCATAATTTTTTCCCTTTTAAGGTCTCTTATATCCTATACTTCGCAAAATGTGCATGCAACAAAATTCTACTAGATAAGAACAACTCTGCAATTTGCATAATTTCTGCCCTTTTAAGGTCACCAATCATCTTCTTTTAATTTTTTGAGAATTTGTGTTGCTCAAGTCCTAATTCTGGGTAGAAACATCGATTCTACTCTTCAATATCTTTCCATTGACTACTCTCTCGCTCAATTTTGAGCTTTCAAATGAAAGTTGTGTCCCTCTAAAATCAAAATTTTTTCCCTTTTATACTTGACTTGTTGGTAAAATTATTCTTAGAGACCAACTTCTACCACCTATAGAAGAAAATACGTCAGGATATATATTTTATTTTGTATTGGGTGTAGATAGAATTTCTAATGGTGAACACTTAACAACCTTCATATTTGTGATATGATGCTTAAGTCACTTTTCAAAACAATTTGGAATTGACAAATTTGACATTTTTGCACTTTTACCAGACTTATTTTTAGCCAAACTAGTTATCTCCCAAATTGACTAGTTATTCACTAGTTATTTCCACGCTTGATCTTGTTCCTTGATGTTCAAATATCACATGCAACAAGATCTCTTCTATTGAGCAATACCTTATTCTTAAAAAATCACTAATTTAAATTGTCTAGCAATTTGGAGATGAATTAGCCAATGGGCATCACTGACACTTTTATGACCCTTGACACTGCGGATTTAAATTCAAAATTTCATCTACATATGAGCAAATCTGCTCGTGCTATGTCCAAAACAATATTTTAGCTCCATGCTTATTTTTTTAATACACCTTTATCTTTGCCGACGTGTCATCCTTGTTGATGTGAATAACACATGCCTACTGACATGGCACGGGTTTCCACCTGTGAGTAGGTGAGGTGATCATGCTATTTTTATGGCCAACTATATGCCTCTTCATCCTTTGAATCTTCCTTCTCTTTCTTTTTCTCCCTTTCTTCTCTTTTCTCTTCTTCCTTTATCTTTTTCTTCTCTCCACTTTACCAAATTCATGGGCCATCTGACCCCTTTTTGTCTTTTCTTCCTCTTCCATGTGGTACACTAACCTTGGTCTATCTAGAAAGCTGAGATCCAACGATCGATATTCATCAAGATCAATGGTTCACACTCATTTCAGAACAACAATTGGTCGATCTATAACTATGCAAATTACCTATGAAATATATTATCACTGATATTGACTTGATCTAATGGTGGATATTGATTTCCAGATGAGAAGTGACTAGGGTTTAGTAATGTAACTTGAATCTGAAATATTGGACAATGGAGATTCATTCGATCCAACGATCCATATATATTTTGGGCTCATAGTTGCTCGTCTAATAATAATGCAACTTTCCTACGAAATATCCAATGATGATGGAGGATGATAGAGATCAACGAGGATCATTTCGGGTTGGGAAACAATCGACCGATAACAAACTAACTTTCCTTTGAAATATATAATGACGGAGGATGTTCACGATCTATAATTCACATTCATTTTGGACCGGGAAACACTCCAATGATAACAAACTAACTTTCCTCTGAAATGTCCAACAATGGAGGATGATCGGGATCTACGATCTACATTCATTTCGTACTGGGAAACACTCAACCGATAACAAAGTTTGTTCATTTTGAAATGAAACTTGTGATGACACATGTTCACCTCCATGTGTCGAATCAATTGCCACCCGAGATCTCCACATCATCACCGACGTTGCTCATATGGAAAATTCCAAATTTTAAAAAATTTCCAATTTTGTCATGCTTATTTTCCATAAATTTTTCGTCGACCATGAAATTTGTAGACTCGTCTTTGTAATTAACCCTTATGCTTTACCAAATTTTACCTTGCGATTATTATTTCTACATTTTTTATCCAGTTTCCTCTCTGGATTTCACCCAAAATTGAGGATTTTACCCAATTTCACCATTTTCTTACCCAAAATTGAGGATTTTACCCAATTTCACCATTTTCTTACCCAAAATTGAGGATTTTACCCAATTTCACCATTTTCTTACCCAAAATTGAGGATTTTACCCAATTTCACCAGTTTCCTCTCTGGTGTAATGTAATTAACCACCCTTATAGCTCGAGTGTTGTCACCATCGCTCTGATACCACTTTGTAATGTACTTAACCACCCCTATACTCACTGGAATGGTGGGGTACTTGAAATTTTTCTCTAATTTCCACAATTTCTCCATACCATTAAACTATGATACCATATAATTGATCTACCATGTTATATGATGAAATTATACATGTGAAATAACATGTAGATTGATGAAATTCATGTAAACATATAGAAATATAAATGCATAACTATTCTTTAAGCAGATAATTATTAAACTCTTTTTTTACAAGTCATAAACAACATAAAAACACAAATAACATCACATTTGTCTTTAATAATGAATTGCACCAACAAGTTGCTAATGTGGGATGCTCCTTCCAGCCATAGACATTGTTGCATCAAGTCTTTCTAGAAAAAACCATCCCCATGCTGCGACTATGAGTCCACAAGGATGAACACGTATTCTCTCAACCTAATTCCCACTAATTTTCAACCTATTCACTAATGTAAACATCCCAATCACCATCTCTCTTTCCCCCTTCAATCCGCACAACCCAAAGAGTGGATCCCCTTCTCTGCAATGCAATCCCTCGGGCTATCACACCCCTTTCTAGGCTCCAACACAAACTGACCAGGAAAATATCTTTGTTGTGATTTACATGGATTCTCAATGTCAATTTTCACAATAGAATTACTTTTCAACTCCATCACAGGCTTGGCTCCATTTCTATTGCAAATTCCTCCCAGGTAGAGTGATGGTAGAATGATGGTTAGAATCCACCAACTTCCTCAAAATAAAGATTAAGTATTCATGCTTTGAAATTACCACTTGGCACTCAAAGAACCACTTTTGAAACCTTTTTCTAAACTTAGGCTAAAATTCTCATGTGACTCTTACTTTGGAATATAATATTGTATTTGGCATTAATTCCCCCTTTTATGCTTCCTAGCCCCCTTCTCTTTCCTCTCTCGTGGAGTCATATCCCCCCATTGTTTTAGTCCCCCTTGTCTTGTGACTGGTGATGTATTATTTTTTCATTAACAAGTTCAATGTACACCATTTAAATTTGTTATCCCTCGGACATATTGTTTGGTTCATAGTCTAATGTACATATTTACATTACATTACATTATGGGGGATCAAAACTGGGGTGTTACAAATCTCACCTTGGTAGAATTTAATGTCCTCTTTCAATTCCACCTTAAACAAAGGTTTTGAAGAAGTGATATTGGAACTTGGTCTCTAGACTTTCTCTAGCTCTTTCTTCAACTCGTTTTCTATATCTTCGTTATCTCTATATTTCCCATTTGAGTTGGCTTCTGATTTAGAGCTACTAAACTCCCCAAAGATCCAAAATTGCTCTCGAGAGATGCCACGAGGATCATCATGTTGCAAGTGATGTTAGTGACTTGTGCTTCTAGCTTTGAAAATGTCTCCTCCTACTCATTCCTTGGATTGTTATTGTACCCATTCACCATGGCTAGGGTTTTGAGAATTATTTCTTACACCAATTCCTAGATCTTGTAACTTCTCACACAAATCCGAAAGAAAAATACTCTAATCCCAATATGATTTGTAAGCTACCGTGGATATTCCATTGGAACATTTCATCACAATATATCTTACAAGTTCTACAAACTCTTGTGATAGAATGTTTTACATAATATTAATAATTAATATTACTAGCTTAGTGCACAAAATT
This sequence comes from Picea abies, assembly GCA_900067695.1. Taxonomy (NCBI): domain Eukaryota; kingdom Viridiplantae; phylum Streptophyta; class Pinopsida; order Pinales; family Pinaceae; genus Picea; species Picea abies. The sequence continues at coordinate 6,564 of CBVK0100742809.1, read as the reverse complement.
ATGAAACAAATTGATATTGAAATGAAATAACCTAAAAAAATACCACACCAACCACACAAAGAACACAAGATGTACCCTAGGAAAATTCAATACAGAAAAAGCTAGCCAGAAGGTGAGTAATATGCCTTGCTCTTTTCTTCTCAATTATGAAATGAAAATACAAAGAAAGTGAAATCACTATGGAGTTGTCATGGACATTTTGGCTTGTATATATGCTACATGATCGTCTACTTCCTCTTTTCTGCTCCAATATTCCACTTCCTTTCTCTGCTCAACTATGGAACACTAATCAATACAACAAGAATGAAACCCCTTCCTTTCCTAGCGACCCAGTCTTTAACATTATCCTAATAGCTATCTAGGGTTAACGTTAGTTTTTTCGCATGCCTAAAATATTAATTAAGGTTAGGGTTTTGGACCCTCTATATTCTTCTAGAAAGTCCACATATGAATATCTCCACATGTGTGACTGAATTGGCATCCAGTTGGTACCATGGTGGTCAACAAGATAGGTCAACTTGCATGAGGCATAACTTCCTCATACGAACCCTAATTGAGGTAATCCTTACATCGTTGGAAATATCTCAATGTTTAGAAAAATTTTGAGTGGTTGGAATTTTGTTCACAAAGTTTTGACCCCCCAAAATTCTGTTTGATGCGTTAAATGGGCTTCATAAGTTTCTAGAATCCAAATCAATAAAACAGGGATTGCCCCTAAAATGGGTCCTACAAGCCAATAACTCCAATTTCTCCACCCAGAAAGTACCAAAGTAGATCAGAATGATATAGTGATCCATTTTAGATCAATTCTACTACATAATGATTACTTATTATGAAGTTATTATATTAGAAGCATACTGCTTTTAATTTGGAAATAATTAAGAAAACAAGAACAAAACTATAATATAAAAGTGTACACCATTAGCACATTGAACACTTGATGTACCCTGGAGAAACCCATGTGGGTGAAAACTATAGAAAGAAACAAGGTCAATACCTAGCTCTTTTATTCTCATATTCACAGTAGAAAATACAAAGACAAATATTTACTCACTATGGAATATATGGGCATTGTGGCCTTATTGACACCCAAAATGTTTTTATTTTCAAAATTTGTATTGAGCATTCAATATTGATAGTTCATAAGATACATTATTGGGTGAACATAAAATTATATAGTTCACCATTCAACATCAATTGTTTGTGGGAGCTATATCAAACTTGGTACATGTTCACATATCTATTATTGTTTATGGATTTGAGGATTGGATAGGTTCTTGCTAGGTGGTTCATAGTAGGTACATCTAGAGGACATATCATGCTTATATCAATACATATATGGAGATTTTTCAATAGATTTAATGTTATTTCCAATAGGTTCCTCCTAGTCTATTTTAGTAGGTTGTCCCATGCTTTCAAGTGATATGCAATTTTTTTATTATGAATGGGGGATGTTGACAATGAGATGGGCACTCTCAAATTCCTTTTTTTAGAAAATTTATGTTTTTAGAAACTTGGTATTTTTCAATCACTTGTGAATATGTTGGGAACTCAATATTGAGTTTTCCAAAGGGCTACTTTTCGATTTTCAAACTTGAAAATTTTCTATTTTTAAATTTTTTTATCTTTTTTGAAATATAATTATAGATTTGGATACCCATTTGGGATGGTGTGCACATGGTTTTATTTTCGTGGCATTTTGATGTGGTTAATGTTTTGGTCAAAGTTAGTCAACCCTTGGTTTTAAAATAATATTTTGGTGCTTATGGAGATAATCACATTTTTTGATACCTAATATTGAGCATAGCATAGGGCACCTCAAAAGAACACTTAACCAATAAAAACACTTGCAAGGGAACCTCAAAGAACACGTAACCAATAAAAACACTTGCAAGGGCACCTCAAAGAACACTTAACCAATAAAAACTATGGGCAGAAAGTTACTAAACTCAAAGAACACTTAACCAATAAAAACTATGGGCAGAAAGTTACTAAACTATTTGTTGTCCTAAAACGCAACAAAGGAAAATTTTGGAGATTGAAACTTAGAGCCAATCTCAAGGTCAAAGGCATACCTTTTTTGGCAGCTTTATAGTACCTCAGTTTTCTTCAAGATCAACCCTCATTTGTCTAGGAGATATAAGTATATTCTCATAGCCACTGATTATTTCACGCGATGGACGGAATCCATACCGCTAACTAAGGTAAACAAAGAAGTGGTGATTCATTTTTTGGAACAACACATTATTACCAGGTTTGGAGTGCCTACTACCCTTGTGTTTGATAATTCTACTTATTTCTCGTCATTGAAAGTAACTGAGTTTTCTTTAAAAAAGGGAATTATTTTGAAATATGAAGCTAACTATTACCCCCAAGGAAATGGCCTAGTTGAATCTACCAATAAGAACCTAACTATTACCCCCAAGGAAATGGCCTAGTTGAATCTACCAATAAGAACCTAATTTGTATCCTGAAGAGAATTGTAGTAGATAAAAAGAGAAATTGACATAACACTCTACCCAACACCCTTTGGGCAGATAGAGTCACTCCAAAAGAATCTATAAGAACCTCCTCATACTTTCTCGTTTAAGTGGAGGAAGGCGCTCTCCCCTTGAACATCTATTTTCCTTCCCTCCAACTCACTCAATAGTCACACGGGAGGGAATGTCCCTCCATCCAGAAACAAATAAACACCTTGGTAAAATTTGAAGAAGATCGAGCCAGAGCCAAAAACAAATTTGAGGTTCACCAATAGACCACAAAACGATGGCTTGATAAGAAATATGTTGGTGAAAAAGACTCTTAGGTTGGTGACTTGGTTCTGAAATGGAACAAGCCACATGAGGACAAATGGAAACACTTTAAATTGCAACAACTGTGGTTGGGTCCTTTCATGATTAAGGAGAAGATTGGCCTAGGCACCTATAGATTGCAAAACCTTGAACTGGATGTGGATCTCCTCCTCGTCAACAACTAGATTCTCAAATAATACATTGGGTATCCTTTTAAGGAGCTCTCTTGTACATAAATAAAGGAATCAATCCTCCCATCTTTTTTATTTTTTTTAGTTTTCTTTTCCTTTTGATTTTGCATGTCTACTTCTCCCTTATGCTTTTCATTTTCATGCTTTTGATTTTTATGGTTAGAATTTTCTTTCTCTCTCTCTCAATATTGTTTCCTGAGATTTCCCAGAAAATTTGGTGTCGTGAATCTGAATACTAATCATGAGTATGTCACGTTGGTACCCATAAGCCTGAAAATATGCATTTTTTTCTAGACACAAGTTTATCCATTCTCGAGATCATTTTTGTGCATGAATCAAGTGAAAGTAACAATGGTTTAGTGAGCTAGTCATCATATCTAAGAACAATCTTTATGCTTCATGTGAAAGTAACAAAGTAAGGCCAAGTTTTGAGAGGCACCTATAGTACTCAAGACATAATTCTCAGGAAGATAAATTGTCTATAATTAGGCTGAAATATCTCACTTTAATAGGTGTCATATTGCATGCCTTTAAAGGAAAAATGGAATCCCCCTCCATCCACCTTTCTTTAGAAATCAAGAGAAAAATATTTTATAAAGGAAAAGGGTTGGGGAAAGGCATTCTAGCTCATGTGGGGCATGAAAGTATCTTCGTTAGGGATATGGATGCTTGTTGGTAGCGTAGCATGTCTTGTGACACCAGGGTGACTCTATTGAGGCTATGGACACTCACTAACAGTGGAGCAACACCAGAGAAAAGTTGTCCTCATGATCCTTGATTGAGCCTCTTCCAAAAATTTTCCTAAGTTTTTCTAAGTTTCCAAACTCACTGACTTGGTCTATATCAACGAAGGAAACATTTCCCTCTTTGATACATATAGTGTTGGAGATTTAATATTTTCCTCACCGATACATAGAAACATCCAACCCTTGGAAAATTTTTGGTTTAATCTCCTTCGTGTATCGACACCAATTAAGTTTTGGTTGCCGATACATCGGCCTTCCTGGCCTTTTTGTCTTCGATACGTGATAGTGCAAGAAAACTTAGAGAATTTTATTGAAATACTTTTGTATCAACATCGATTAAATCATGGGTGTCGATACACTATCATCGAACCTTCTATCCTCACTGGTACGTGAATGACCAACACTGAAACCCTTTTCCCCAAGTGCATCAATATTGGAAACTGAATGGATGTTGATACACCAAAAACCATCACCTCATGGTCACCGGTTATACCGACATCCATCCACATTTTCTCATCAATACACTACAACTTCATGCCATTTCTATATCAGTTTTAGTGCTAAAGAGGCATGCAAACTCTATAAAAACTGAGCCGACCTTTTCATTTCATCACTGTTCACTGGAGGTCTCAAAGAATGAATTATCTTGAATGCAAGGCATCTAGCAAAACACTTTCCCTAATATCCATGTGTCAACTTCAAGCTTACAGGTAGGTAACCCACTCTCGTCCACGTATTGACTCATTATTATTCAATTTTAGTTACATTTTCATTGCAAATAGACGAGTAAAGGCTCTACCCTAAACTTTCCATGCCTCTTCCCCACACACCTTAATCCTTCCCTAACCTCACCATTAACTCTTCCTCGTAGACATGCCCAATTTTTCATTCTTGGCAACAATTTCTAACCTAGGTATTGGGAAACCCTAACATTTTTCTCACCTACCGTGTCTCTCCCTAACCATTAAATATGGAAACTATCACAACATTAGGAACCCAAGAATCCCTAACTCTACTCATCTCTCCTCCACATTGATCTTGGCCCCAATCCTATAAACATGAACCTCTATTAAGTCTATATATATGTAACAAACACCATAGGTCCAAGCTTGCACTTATTTTCTCGAACAAGTCTCGACCTTAAAACAAGAAAAAGTCACAATTTCAATGGTCATACTATTTCGAGCACCGAAACGAATCTCTCCTTACTTTCAACAATCAAGGGATGAGTGTCGATACTCTCCTCCACGTTTCGATGAAAATAAGATGATAGGCGTCAATATGGTCTTCACCTTGTTGGTTTCGATCAGACTTTGACTGTCGGTACACCTCTTCCCCATCAACAAGAATTTTTCAATTGATGTCGATGTAGTCTAATTTCTTCCTCTTGACATTGAAATAAAAAATGGCAAAGTCCCCTTGCAATTTCAACAAATCATCTTTTGAAATTCATTGATACACCTTTCTATATCAACGAGGATGAGATTTTTTATGTCAATACAGGTGTGTATTGACGCCAAAATTATTAACTCGACATTTTTTCCAGAAAGGCCTTAAAATCACCCAGTTGCAAAAAAAAGAGCCAGTACATCTCTTTCTCCATTCTTTTCCTTGTTAAAATATTAAAGATTTGATGCTTCTAACAATTGGTGTTTTTGGTGAACTAATGATAAATATTTTTTCATATATTCAACCATGTCGCCCTATAAACGATCACAAAATGCCAACAAGGCACCTACCGAAGAGGCCTCCGCAGAGGAAATGCTCAGGAGGAAGAAGTAGATACCCCAACACATGTGTACGATGAAACTAAAGGGGTCATCAACAAGGAAACTTCAATCAAATGAGGTAAGATATAACAAATGTTCAATAACCAAACCTTCCCTCAAGAGGAAGAACATGACTCTAATCTCGAGACATTCAAGAACATCAGAAAATCTAAGCTATACAAGGTGGTAGCACACACAAAAACCTTTTCTTACATTGAAATGTTGATGGGCAGACTGAGGAAAAGTGTTGGAAACTACATCTAGAGTTGAACCCTAAGAACCGCAAGAAGGATGCAAAGAAAACAAATATTCTAGCCACAAATTCAAGCAATCGGGTTGAAAGAAACTCTGATGTGGATGAGAAGATTTTCTACACATCAATGCATATGGAGGTGAATTTAAGTATCCTTCATCACCAAGAAGAGAAGGAGATGACCAAACTCTTCTACATTAAGATCCAGGTCAAGAAGACCAAGATATATGTCATGTTCGACTCTGGTTCACAATCTAATCTCATAGCACTAGATATGGTCAAAAAGATTGGATTGGAGGTTCATGATCATATTATCCCATATCCATTGGGATGGGTAAACAAGGATGCATAGATCAAGGTAACATAACAGTGTAAGATTAAATTTGTTGCAAGTGTTGATTTTATTGATGAAGTTGAATTGGACGTAGTACCCCTTGACATATGTGGAGTAGTGTTTGGAATCCCTTACATGTATATGAGGGATACAATATTCATTCAAAGAGCCAACCAATATTGGCTAATCAAGTATGGGAGGTCCTACATCATCAATGTGCATAAATACAAGTCAAATATGTCACTAGTAAGTGCAAACCAAGCCAAGAAGTTGATTAGTTCTAGTAATAAATATGTTTTACTTTTATTAAGAGAAAATCAGACTGAGGATGAATCCATAAGAATAAAGGCATCCTTGGAGGGGTGTACTAAAGAGAAGAAACATCACTTGGAGGAGTTTCTGCATGCATACCAAGGAGTCTTCTAGGAGCCTAAAAGGATACCACCCAAGAGGGAAGTGGAGCATGAAATACAGTTATT
>CBVK0100742802.1:0-13543 GCA_900067695.1 Picea abies | reverse complement strand
TGAATCATCTTGGACTTGAAAATTTAAGTGGGGTAAAAGGAGGTTGCCCCCTCGAAGAGGCTTATTATCTGAAATTATCTATTTTTCAAGGTGTTGAGTACTTTTCCTGAGGTTTTTCTATGCTATATTGATGTTTGGTTCTTAACATTGTCCAGACCCCTCACCATTTACCCCGACTGTGTGCTCTCTCCTATTGCCCCTGTAGTGCGCATAGAACCTAATGGAATCCAAACACTTCTTTTATTTGACAATGATCATGAGGACTTGTAGAGTAATGGTTGGTTAATGTTCATTCAAAAATTTGAGGGTTTTAACCTCGCGGTCCCTCAGCAGTTTTCCCTCACATTTGATGGATGTAGGGACAAGGTTGGAGACATTCAACTTGAATTGAATGAAAAATTCCTTAGTTCAGCCACGGGTTTACTAGCTAAAGGGTAGAGGTGGTTTAAGAATTCGAAGGTGGATGAAGTGTCGTGGCCGCTCCTGTTTACATCAAGGAAAATTTTCAGTTGTGACAGAGGTATGCCAGTCACTGCCTTTAATTCTAGGTGGAATGATTTATTGGCCATTGTTAAGCAATTTGTGACTTGCGAAGGTCGTTATGGTTTAGTGTTTCTTTACCATCACTGGTTGCTTATGAATTTCATGGATTTCCCTTTGAATATGCCTCACTACCTCCTACGTAGTCTGTATAAAATGTCTAAACGATTTAAGAGGAAAAGGATGATTCCAGCCTTTTCCATCACTGTTTGATCAAAATCGTTATTGTCCATCATTTGAGGCTGACTGGTGATTGTTGGCAAGCTTTCCTATCAAGGAATGACTTTGTCACTCCTGAATGTGTTCATGTGGACAAGACCATGGTAACTGAAAAACTTGTAGGGTCTGTCGTGCCACCTCCTACCCTCCTACCCGTTGTCAAACCCTCGACCTACCCCAATGCTGACCTACCTGACGCCATGCCTAATTCATATTCGAAAGACAATTCTAATACTATTAAGAGGCCTGTAAGAAAAAAGGGGAAGGATAATACATATGTCAATAGAAGGGGAAGGAAATTTTCACACTGGGTGTCTAGGTGCGCTCAGAACAAGACCAAACAAAACACAGACCAGAAGCCTATTGTTTTGAGCGAACAATCGGACTCTGAGACTGAACAGTTTTTGACCAAGGAATACCTATACTCTCATGGCCTATGTTTTGTTGAACCCTATGACTACGTTTCCAACCTTCTATCGTGCCTTAAGGATGACCCTAACTTCATCGGAATTAATCTTGATAGTGGAACCCTGGTAATTTAAAAGAAACCTGACCTGTAGTGACTCGGCCCGATCAACAACAGTGCACTCAATGCAACTCTTGGATGGAACGATACTACACAAATGTCCCTCTATTGCAATCCAAAATTAATTCCTTAGAGTACCAAGTGATTGTGTTGTCTAAGGAAAATGATAGGCTACAAGCTTACGATAAGAAGCAAAAGACTACGGGTTCTATCGTGTTCAGAAATGTTGAGGTAGCTACTACTTTTGTTAACTCAAAATTGGCCTGACCAAATCATATCTCTACAACCAAGGTATGTTATTTCAATAATGTTTTAGAATGATTCCGTTTACTTCGAATTACCAAGAATGATTTTGTTTTGAATTGTGTTTGCATTGAATCAATACAAAAATTTTGTTTCCTAAAATTGAATACACCTCTGTTTTGATTGAATTGATTTAATACGATTTTGTTGTTCTTGGATTAGTATAAACGATTGAATTAGCTCTGAGTTAGTTTGATATAGTTCTATTTTTTTTTTATTCAAAAATGATTCTGTTTGTTTTGAATTAGCATAGTCGATTGTGTTGGCATTGATTTGATTGTGAAATTGAATATAGTTCTGTTTGATTTAACACAATTTTGTTGTCCTTGAATTGGCACAAACGATTGTATTCATTTAGAATTAGTAACAAAAGAGTTGTTTGATAGATCGCATATATCCCTATTGTCATTCGATTAATTCAATACGATTTTGTTTATTTTGAATTGGCATAAAAGATTTGGTTTATTTTACCAAGAATGATTTGCTTGTTTTGAATTGATAATAAAGGCTCTGTTTGGTTGACCGCATACATTCTTGTTATCATTTGGATTCATTTAAAACGATTTTGTTTGTAAATATGACTAGCTACAGAATCGTGAGATTCTATAGCTAGTCATAAAATTTGATTTTTGTTGCTTTTACAATTAAAACATTATCTAAAATTGTTTACTTTTGTCTATCTACAGGTATACACGAATTTCAATAGGAATTGGATCTACTGTGGCAGTTTAGAACATGCTTTTTGTTACATAGTTTTGGTTTAAGTTGTTAGTCTTAGGCAGAAATAGGAATCTGGGAGATTGTTCCCATATTTTTGTCAACAATTTTGATACTTTCCACAGGGGATGTTTTACCTTATGGCCTTTATATACTCATTTTTTTTTGTAAACAAGCCATCATTGTTGGGAGAACAAAGACTATGGACTTATGATGATACAGACTCGAATAGAAGTGGATGTTTTGTAACATCTTTAGCTTTCAATTTATCATACTTTTATTCAAGTTTTGTGCATTTTAATTTGTAATCAAATTATTGACTACTTTAGATATCAAAATTTGTTATAGGTTGATGCGTTATGATTTAAATTATATCCATATTTGATGTATCTCATTTTACTCACAGCAATTACTCTGTTTGAATTTAATGAATAGAAGGTTTATCTTCTTTGTTAAATGAATGATTATGTACAAATCTTCAGACTTGGATTTATCTAAATGTGATGATCTATAAACTATAAGATTGTTGTTGTTTTATGTCTTGTTTGCTCTGTCATTCGTATTCAAAGAGCATTGTTGCTTCTTGTTTACAAGAAGCTTGTGGAAAATATGATGTGGATTTCCCCCATCAAACAACTGAATCGAGTACTGTGCACAGGACAAATAGGAAGCGCTACTTTAGGTCAGCTTGTTATTTGCAATTCAATAGTTAATTAATTTGAGAATTCTCTGTAGTTAGATAGATATATAGTACATATTGTTATCTTCATTGCCTAGTTAGATAGCTGGTGTTTCATTTATTTTTCATAAAAGTTATAAAAAGTCCAAAAATATTAGCTTCGCTGTCATAAGACAATTTACAATGATTTTGAAAATTTCGATTAAAATTTGTATTCTGTAAATACTGTTTATATAATGGAGATTTAATTGTATTGACAACTGAAAATTTAATAGGTAGATTTATTTTTTTATGTTAGTTAGTAAACTCTATATACATTTTTTTAGATTTGTATATAGTTTGTTGTAGCTATTTTTTTTTATTTAGATTAGTTTCTTTAGCTTAATTTTTATTTCGTTTTCTTAGGATTTAGATCGGCCAACGAAGCTCTAAACCCATTGAAGTGGATCATCCCAAACAGAACGGGTTATTTAGACAACCCCGGACCAGATCCACCCCTCCAGTTGATGAGCGGTCAATTTCGTCTCATCAACAAATGATGCTAGAAGGAGGGCCTGAAAATTATTAATGGCACGAGGTGATTGTAAGACTCCTCCACCACCCAAACACTCACCTATAGTGACAAGAAGTCATTCAAATGACAACATCCCCCCTCAAACAAAAACCACATGAAACGACGATCTACGGATCACAATTGAACCAACAACCCCAAATCCTACAGGTGGTGACGTACAAGAGATTGTCTGCCAATCTCTCTTAAGAACACATAGTGCCTTCGCCTGTTTAAGGCAACCAAATCTACCTTTGGACCAACGTTTAGACTTCTCTGATATCAGAGAACAACTTGGAGGCACTAACCTCACTTTAAACCCTATAGATCCAACCCTCACTCCTGGTACAGGAGGATCTGGAATACCACCCTCACCACCTCCATCATCCCCTTCTTCTTCTGGAGAAGAATCTTCAGATGAAGGCAGTTCCTCTTCTCAGCCTTCCACAGCCTACACCAATGTCCAACCAGAACAATCCTGCAAGACCCTGGCTTGACCAGGATGCAATAGCCATACCCGGGCCTCAACGTCCCTTACCCAAACATTGGGAGAAGTGGCTTCCCATGTCTGACCCTCACTCTAAACAGATCACCGAATATCACATTAAAAAGTTTATGTTATCCATTAGACTCCGTAATGTCGAGCACGAAGACGTAGTATGTAGGTTGTTCCCCTATACTTTCAAGAGCAATGCCTCTACCTGGTACTTTTCCCAATAGCCCCATACCATCGTGTCATGGGAGAAGTTTGAATCCTGCTTTCTTGAGAATTTTGGAGACGATAAGTCCCCAAAATTTCTAGTCATGGAGCTTTCTAGTTTAAGAATGAACCCCAAAGAGAAAATCAAAGACTTTAACCAAAGATTCTTAACACTTAAAAACCGAATCCCTACAGACTTGATGCCTACTGAGAATCTTATCATAGCATACTATACTAAAGCTGTGCACCAAAGTATAGCCATTTGGGTAAAGCGATCTAAGAAATCAATGTTGTTAGAGGCCTTTGAAGAGGCCAGCCAGATTAAAAAAGACATCCTTATTTTAAAGGACACCACTAGCAACGAAACAGAAACTAGTTCATCTTCCAAAAAGAAAATCGAAATCCTTCCTAGACCTGCTCAAAGTAAAACACAACCTGAAAGATCGAATTTAGAAAACTTAACAAAAGTCGTTCAAAAACTGTCAAATCAAGTTATAGATTTGAAAAGGATGGTCGAAGAAGATTCTTCAAGCAAAGGGCCTTACAAACCCCCATTCAGGAAGCCTTTTCCCACCAACCGACCTAATCCAAATACCGAGGTCCTAAATATAGAAAGCCTGCAATTCGCCCTTCAAACAATTCTAGAAGCCCAAGATAACTTGATGCCCCCTGATATCCCTAAGGAAGTAGTTGAACAAGAGATAGTTGAAGAAGAAGAATATTCTTCAAAAATTTTTGGACACTTCTCGGATAGCATCTTTCAAGCTAATTTTGAGACAGTACATCCCTACAATACTAGGAGTAAGACAAAAAAAAACCTTTCTTTGGAAAACACTACGAATTTTCCTCCAAAACAATCTAAACCAGCTGAGACTAAATAGAGTCATGTAAATCCCAACTTATATTATGATTTAGTTGAAGATATAAAAAAGTTAAGGGCTAACATTTCTGTTTATGAATTATTGAAATTTTCGTTTTTGCTACAAAAAATGTTACAGAATATTGCAGAGAATAGAAAACATTGTAATCCAAGCAGTAACAAGGTTGTTTAGAACAATCCAAAAGTTCCCCAAAAGGCTTCCGCTAAGAATAATTTTGATCCTCATGAGAAGGGAAGCCTTTCTATAAATAATGTAACAAATGTAGATAAGTTAACTTTAGAGGCTAGGAGTAAAAAGCCACAAGCTTCCACCATTAGCACTCGCAGAAATGTGACTCCATTTTTGTTAAATTTTGAAATCTTTAATAGAAACGTGTACAATTGTATGGTAGATTCAAGAACGTCATCCAATGTAATGCCATGGTCTGTATGTCAGAAGATTAATGCTGAAGTTGAACCATCTACCTTAAAAATCATCCAACTTGATCGAACTAGTGTTAAAGTTATAGGCGAATTAAGGAATGTGCTTATAAGATTATCGTCTAACCCCAAAGTTCATCAAGTGATTGATATTATTGTTGTGGATATTCCAGAAGTGTATGGTCTATTTTTAAGCAGGGACTGGTCAGAAAATCTACACAGTTATTTCGCGACGGATTGGTCTCACTAATGGCTGCCCGAGAACGGCAAGCCCAACAAGATCAAGGTAAATCGTGAACACTACCTAAAGCTCGTAGTCACAAATTTAAATGATCCCAATGAACCATTTACACCTTCTGTCGATTCACCCGAAATACAAGGGATGGATACCTTTTTTGGCAATTTCATGGTCAAGACTTCAACTATCACCAACCCAGAACAACAGTCTGAGATTGTGGCATGTATGCAGCCAGTAGTTTCTATGCAATGGTCTCATGCACCCGATAAAAATCAAGTATGGTCTCTTTACTTTGACTGTTCAATGTCCAAAGAAGCAGCTGGTGCAGGATGCATTATTATTGATCTCGCAAGTAACAAAACCCTGATTGCATGTAGGTTAAAATTTGAATTTACTAATAACACAACAGAATATGAGGCTTTATTGTAGGGCCTCAGAAAAGCATTAGATATGAACATTCAAAATTTGACTGTCTTTGGCAATTTGTAAATCATGGTGAGACAGGTAAGAGATTCTATCCACTGTCTATCCCCGCATCTTAAAATCTACCAATCCGAGGTATGGAATTTAATGAATAAGTTCTTTTCTTTCAATATAAATTCTATTCCTAGATTGAATAATTCTGAAGTTGATTTATTAGCTAATGTAGCTTCCAAACTCTTTCTTGCATAAGGCTTGTTCCTGAATGCATTCTCCGTCAAATTGTTGTTTAGGCCATCTATTACTGACAACATCACGAATTGGAGAGTCTTCGACGACGATCAAGAAATTATTAGTTTCCTGCATATGGAAGAAACGTTCCAAGGTGTGGTGATTGACGAATGCACTCATGATGACAATCTGTCTGATTTCACGGTAATACCAGATCTGAGATCTCCTAAATCTTCATCGGACATGGTAAATTCAATCCCTAAATCTTTAGTTAGATTAGAAAAAATTTATGATCTTCAAGATAAATTCAAAAAATCGGTCAACTGTAAAACCAATAGTTCCTCATTATCATATGAAAAAGTAAACTTAGGAACTAATGACAATCCACAATGCATTAATTTAGGGGTGGGGTGTTCTGAACAAGAGAAAGCCGCATTTATTAAATTGTTTAAAGAATTCAAAGATGTTTTTGCATGGACGTATTATGACCTTAAAACTTTCAACCCTAACATCATACAACACGTCATTCCTATGAAACCCCAAACCGTACCCTTTCAAGAAAAGTTAATAAAAATGCACCCTAAGCTCGAATCGACCATCAAAAAAGAATTAAATAAACTTCTGAATGCTAAGATAATTTTCCCAGTTAGGCACACGCAATGGGTTTCTAACCTTGTCCCTGTCCGGAAGAAAAGTGGAGAAATTCGACTATGCGTCGATTTCCAGAACCTTAATAGAGCGTCTAATAAAGACAACTACCCTATCCCACACATGGAACAGATCCTTCAACAGGCATCTGGTTCTGAAAGACTATCCTTGTTGGATGGTTTTTCAGGGTACAACCAAGTCTTGATGTCTCCTCCAAACCAACTTAAAACTACCTTCCACACTCCATGGGGCACCTACGCTTATAGGAAAATGACCTTTGGAATCATTAATGTTGGTGCCACTTTACAAAGAGCGATGGACATCACTTTTTGAGGCTTAATCAATCAATCCATTGTAGTTTACTTAGATGATGTTACTGTATTTTCTAAAAACAAAACTTATCATCTAGCTCACTCAAGAGCCGTTCTACAACAATTTCGTAAATATGACATTTCCTTGAATCCTAAAAAATCTATCTTCGCAGTAGAACAAGGTAAACTCTTAGGATTTATTGTGTCAAGCAAAGGGATGATTATCGACCCTGAAAGGACTCAAGTCATCTCAAAACTTCCCCCTCCCTCATCCAAAAAGTCTATGCAGTCTTTCTTAGGACAAATAAACTTTGTCAGGAGATTCGTCCCCAGTTTTTCCGAAATGGTGAGACCTTTACAGAATTTAATTAAGAAAGGTGCGCAATATCATTGGGGACCCTTAGAAAACCAAGATTTTAATTCAATAAAAAATTCCATAATAGATGCTCCTTATCTCATGAGCCCCAAATTTTTGCAAGACTTCACGCTCTACACATTTGTGTCTGACCGCCCCTACATTGCTGTCCTAACTCAAAATAATGCTAAAAACAATGAAGTCCTGATTGCCTTCATGAGCTCTGCTTTCAAAGGTGCGGAACTTAATTACCCCGTAGTAGATCAACAAGCCTACATTGTTTTTAAAGAAGTCAAGCACTTCCGATCTTATCTTTTGAAATCAAGGATGAAAATTATTGTCCCTTACCCAGCCATCAGAAATATGTTAATGCAGAAAGAACTAGGTGAAAAGAGGATGAACTGGGTTACCTCCTTACAAGAGTATGACATAGAAATCACCCCCAGCTCAAATAGTGAGAGGCCAAGGGCTATGCAATTTAGTCGCTGAATCAACAACAGAACAACAAGAAGAAAACGATATATCAAACCCAGGACAACACCATCAAAATTCAATCTGTTGTACACAAAACTCTGTCAGTCCCTGGTATGATGATATAAAATTTTGTCTTGAACATGGGTCAGCCCCCCGTCACCTGGATCCCACTAAAAGAAGATCGTTAATATTAAAATCTACCTCCTTTCTATTGATTAATGGTGTTCTGTTTCGTCAAAATTTTGATGGAGTACTAATGCGCTGTCTTGAGAAAGATGAAGCAGAAAAGGTCTTACTAGAATTACACACAGGAGAAGCTGGTGGGCATTTTGGTGGGGACACCACTGCCCATAAAGTTTTAAGAGAAGTTTATTACTGGCCTACACTCTTTAGAGATGCTCATTCCTTGTGTCGCAAGTGTATTATTTGTAAAAAAGCATCCGGGCAGATACAGAAACCAACCTTTCCTTTGCAGCTTATTTCAGTAGACTCCCCTTTTCAGCAGTGGGGCCTTGATATTATAGGTCCAATAAATCGTCCATCCTCACAGCAGCATAATTTTATCATAACAGCCATGGATTACTTTAAGAGGTTTTCTGAAGCTTCTGCATTAAGAACTGTGAATACCAGTCAGGTAATTTCCTTTTTAAATTCAAATATTATTACTCGTTTTGGTATCCCTGATTGTTTAGTATTCGATAACGCTTCTTATTTTTTGTCTCTTGATATGAGCGAGTTCGCTCTAGAAAAAGGAATTAAATTGAAGTATTCTGCCAGCTACTACCCGCATTGCAATGGATTGGCAGAATCAACTAATAAGAATCTGATTAAAATCATCAAGAGAACGGTATCTAAAAATCACACAAATTGGCATAATGCACTATTAAACGCAATCTGGACTGATAGAGTAACACCGAAAAATGATGTAGGTAACTCTCCCTTCTTTCTCATCTATGGAAGAGAATCAATTCTGCCACCACATATTCTTCTTCCCTCACTATAGCTTTCACGGAAAATACAAGAAGAAAATTGCCCCCCTTTGGAGAATCAAATTAATTCTTTAATAAAAATAGAAGAGGTAAGAGCCCAAGCAAAATGTAAGTTAGATCAACCTCAATTAGTGGTCAAAAGATGGTTTGATTCCAACTCTACCTATGATAGGAACTTCGAAGTAGGTGACCTTGTCTTGAAATGGGGAAAACCGCATGAGGGAAAGGGAGAGCATACGAAGTTTCAAAACATATGGCTAGGACCGTTTGTAATTGCTGATAAATTGGGTCCCGGCTCTTTTCGATTACAGAGTCTAGAGGGGCAGTCAGACACCTATCCGGTAAATGGCCAAGCTTTGAAAAGATATTTCACTTAATGACAACCCTGTGTATACTATGTAAATATTTTTCTTTTATTTTCTTTTCTTTTATTGTTTTGGTTTTGATTTTTCCTCACACTTATCAGTTTTTGCTTTTTGGAAATACACATACCTGCATTTAGAACTATTCAGACAAAGAAAACAGAAAATTCTTTCTCTGAAATGACTGCTGAAAAATTGTCTAAACATCAACTATAATGTACTTCTGAAATTTACAGCCATGATTGAGAAAAGACTGTTGTTTGAAATAAGTTTATTGATTTCAATCTGTAAGTAAAGCCTGTCATGATCATCCATTATCTTCTTACGTTGTCCCTGTTCCTTAAGGGAATAACTCAAAATATGTCTCCCTGCTTTCGAGGGTTGGTTTTGTAAACAAAGCGTCTCTAAATCTTAATGAAGGACAATTTTAAAAAATTCTTTCAAGGTCTGTAAAAATATGACTAAAATATCATAATTTTCATCATCACCTCGCTCAATTATATATCTTTAAAAACTAAAAAAATCATAAAAGAGCTATGGGAGGTGCTTGTAAACCCGTCGAGATGCTGAACAGGTTTTCTCGTAGTGGGTAAATGCATGCATGATGCCAAGACAACTTCCCCGGGGTAATGAACAAGCCCACTGGCAGCGAAGCAATGTCGGGTATATGAAAATTTGCAAATATGGAATCTCTTCACCTTAAAATGTCCTTTATTTTGATCGGGAACTTCTTGGCAGGATACGGATGTCAAAGTGGGTTAAATGGCAACCCTGTCGAGGCTATGGATGCTTGCTGGCAGCAGTGGCTCTGTCAATAGTATTAGAGATTTATCTTTAATAACATGACTTGCTTGTCCTAAGACTGTTATGAGTTTTCATTTTTTTAGCGCAGCTGAAATCTTTGATTAATGACGATGTTTAAACAATTCTCTGGTTGTTTTTGAGTTAGTATTATTCTCATTATCATAATCTGGATTTTTTCTTTTGGTAGAGATAACTGATTCCACTAGTGTGTCGCCATTGTTGGCAGCCATTTTGCATTTTTATCTTTTCCTTATAAGCTGCCTACACAAGGGTTTTGAACCCTAAATACTTGTCGTAATTCTTGAAAACAAAATTACACTATTATTTTGCACTATTCACATGCCTGCCTTTCATTGTCATTTTCACGACTGCAGGCGTGAAAACCTCAACTCCCAAGTTGTGTCGATGGCATTAAAATCGTCCTTCGATTGTTATGAATACTCTTGTTCAATTCAACTCAATAATGGTTATACATGGGTCAAAACACCAAAACCTTTATTTACTTTGCATGTTTATAGATATGCTTCCAATTTATAGATTCGCCATGCAATGCGTTTTGGTGTCTTTGGTTGAATCCTTGATACAATGGTGGTACAATGTTCTCTTTTCTTTGATGAAATCCTCGGTGCAATGGTTTCATACAATGCATAAACTTTATGATCAAAGATTTGGTGCTATATCCAAAATGTTGTTTTGTTTTAAATCATACACATACTATTGTTGACCAATTGTTGATTATGAACATAATGGTTTGCAAATAGTTATTTGATATTTGGATTGTGATGTGAATGATTTGAATTACCATTGATTGTACATATTGATATGAGTGTTTTGCAATGTTTTATTTCACTCCACCACCCATGCACGTATAGTAATTAATGTCTGCCTTGTATCTTGGGCTGCCTCTATCTGTTTTGGGGAAACCTGTGAGCATTTGGTCCTGTGTATACCTTGTCCAGCCCCCTCACCATTTACCCTGACTGTGTGATCTATCCTATGGCCCCTATAGTGTGCATAGAACCTAATGGCGTCCAAACGCTGCTTTTATTTGACAATGGCCGTGAGGACTTGGAGAGTAATGGTTGGTTAATGTTCATCCAAAAATTTGAGGGTTTTAACCTCACGGTCGCTCAACAGTTTTCCCTCACATTCGATGGATGTAGGGCTAAGGTTGGAGACATTCAACTTGAATTGAATGAAGAATTCCTCAGTTCATCCATGGGTTTACCAGCTAAAGGGCAGAGGTGGTTTAAGAATTTGAAGGTGGATGAAGTGTCATGGCCACTCCTGTTTACATCAAGGAAGATTGTCAGTTGTGACAGACGTATGCCAGTCACTGCCCTTAAGTCTAGGTGGCATGATTTATTGGCCATTGTTAAGCAACTTGTGACTTGCAAAGGTCGTTATGGTTTAGTGTTTCTTTACCATCTCTGGTTGCTTATGAATTTCATGGATTTCCCTTTGAATATGCCTCACTATCTCCTATGTAGTCTATATAAAATGTCTAAATGATTTAAGAGGGAAAAGGTTGATTCCATCCTTTTCCATCACTGTTTGATCAAAATCGTTATTGTCCATCATTTGAGGTTGACTGGTGACTGTTGGTAAGCTTTCCTATCAAGGAATGGCTTTGCCACTTCTGAATGTGTTCAAGTGGACAAGACCGTGGTCACTAAAACCCTTGTAGGTCCTGTCGTGCCACCTCCTACCCTCCTACCCATTGTCAAACCCTTGACCAGCCCCAATGCTGACCTACCCGACACCATGCCTAATTCATATTCAAAAGACAATGCTAAGACTGTTAAGAGGCCTGCAAGAAAAAAGGGGAAGGGTAATATAGATGTCAACAGTAGGGGAAAGAAAGCTGGACGTTGGGTGTCTAGGTGCACTCGGAACAAGACCAAACAAAACACAAACCAAAATCCTATTGTTTGGAGTGAACAATCAGACTCTGAGATTGAACATTTTTTGACCGAGGAATACCCGTACTCTCATGGCCTCTATTCTGTTGAACCCTATGAATATGTGTCCAACCTTCCACTATGCCTTAAGGATGGCCCTAACTTCACCGAAATTAAGATTGACAGTGGAACCCATGGTAATTTAAAAGAACCCTCACCTGTAGTGACTCAGCCCGATCGACAACAGTGCACTCAATGCAACTCTTGGCTAGAACGATACTACATAGATGTCCCTTTGTTGCAATCCAAAATTAAGTCCTTAGAGGACCGGGTGACTGTGTTGTCTAAGGAAAATGATAGGCTGCAAGCTTACGATAAGAAGCAAAAGACTATGGGCTTTATCATGTTCAGAAATGTTGAGGCAGCTACTACTTTTGTTAACTCAAAATTGGCCTGACCGAATCGTATCTCTACAGCCAAGGTATGTTATTTCAATATTGTTTTAGAACGATTCTGTTTACTTCGAATTACCAAGAATGATTTTGTTTTGAATTGTTTTTGCATTGAATCAGTACAAAATATTTATTTTCTAAAATTGAATATACCTCTATTTTAATTGAATCAATTTAATATGATTTTGTTTTTCTTGGATTAGTATAAGCGATTGAATTGTCTCTGAGTTAGTTTGATATAGTTCTATTTTGTTTGATTCAAAAACGATTATGTTTGTTTTGAATTAGCATAGTCGGTTGTGTTGGCATTGATTTGATTGCTAAATCGAATACAGTTTTGTTTGATTTAACACGATTTTGTTGTCCTTGAATTGGCATAAACGATTGTATTCATTTAGAATTAGTAACAAAAGAGTTGTTTGATAGATCACATATATCCTTCTTGTCATTCGATTAATTCAATACGATTTCGTTTATTTTGAATTGGCATAAAAGATTTGGTTTGTTTTACCACGAATGATTTTCTTGTTTTGAATTGATAATAAAGGCTCTGTTTGGTTGACCGCATACATTCTTGTTATCATTTGGATTTATTTAAAACGATTTTGTTTGTAAATATGACCAGCTACAAAATCGTGAGATTCTGTAGCTAGTCATAAAATTTGATTTTTGTTGATTTTACAATTAAAACAATATCTAAAATTGTTTACTTTTGTCTATCTACAGGTATACATGAATTTCATGGGAATTGGATCTGTTGTGGCAGTTTAGAACATGCTTTTTGTTACATAGTTTTGGTTTAATTTGTTAGTCTTAGGCAGAAA
>CBVK0100742799.1:0-13367 GCA_900067695.1 Picea abies | reverse complement strand
CCTTAGGAAAAAGAAATCCTAGGTGTGTGTGAAGTAACTCCAACAAACCACTATGGTTCATTTTCTTCTCCTCTAATGCACATTAGTTGAGCTATACATAGTATATCATGTGTAAATTATCATTCATTCATTTTCTTAATGAGAATTCTTCCATTCCTTCTCTCATGCTTCTCTTTTCTCATATTTTCTCTGCAAACTATGTATTTCATTTGCTAGCTAGATATATTATGTGCACGTTCAACATATTTGCACAGGAAACTGAAAAAGTATATATTATTGCACTAGAAGTCAAGGAAATAGTATAACTTTATGAGAATATCGTGTAGTTGTGGATGATCCTAGCAGAATATGAAAGGATCCAACAGTTGGATTAGAAAGAAGAAAAGTTGAATACAATAGTCTAGGATCTCAAGTAGAGGTAGAAGAAAATTCCTATCTCAGATAAACTGCGGGCCATGCAGGAAATGAATAACCTACAAATAGAAGTGAAGAACATCCAAGAGGAAAGGCATACTAGACAATCTTGGTTGGATCCCCTACAAAAGTAAGCAAAAAAAATGATAACGTCATTGGAGATGGAGAAATATAGAATGGAACAAGCGCACTTAGAAAGCATACAAGTGTTGAAGGAGCACATTACAACATGTGTCGTGGATATCCTCACACAAAAGAACACGGAGATGAAGGAAAAAGGCAATGAACTAGCACAAAAGTTCCAAGAATTGTAGAAATCAGTGCAAGATGCACACATTTCCTGAGTGGCTCGCGATGAGCCATAGGTTAGTGTTGGAGGCCTCTTGGAGTAGGAAATTTTGGGAGCTAAGAACATAATGTACAGAAGGAAGCAGTGTGTGCTAGAAAAGAAGGAAGATAAATGCAACAAAGGGAAAAGGAAGTAGTGCGCTGAGAAAGAAGAAAAGAAAAGCAAGGATGAATACCAACCGTGCGGAACATAGTTAGAAAGTGGGAAAGTGGAGTTCATAATGAATTAGGGTTTTTGAGTCATAATGTAAGGGTTTTAGCCCATTTTTTAGTATAAATATGATGTATGAGGTAGATAGGAGAGGATAACATATCATATCATATCTTGGCATGAGCTACCCTAGAACTTGTGCGCGGCAAGTCTATTTTGAGTCCTTTTTTAGTCTGAGTTTTTGTATTGTTGAGGGTTGTGGAGCTTAGATGGTGTCAATGTTGAGATGTAACTGAGGGTCAGGTCACAAGTTATGGAGCTTGGCACAACATTGGTCAGCCTCACCATTCATACCTTATGATGTAATTCATACAACGCTATTTTGATGAAGAATAAGAAATAAGCAGAAGATCTTTGTGGACATAGCCCAAGGGGGGTGAACCATGATAAAATCGGTGTCTCTATGTGTGATGTGTTCTTTTCATATGATTTATGTTGAATGAATGGTTAGATGAATGAATTTGTTAGGGTTTATTTATAATAGACATTAGAAAATGTATGACATAATAGATATTATTGAATGAATAAAATGACAGATTTAATATTATGGTAGAATGCATGTTAAAATAGAAGAAGAAGTAGAAAGAACATCCCCAACCCCTTCCATGACTGCAGAAATTTTCGTCTTGTAGTCACCCATAATCCATCTCAGGTGAGACTGTGTTATGCACTCTGAGCGTAGTGTAGCCTTTTGGTTTACCAGAAGGGCCAATGGTGAAAAGGGTTTTATTGGAGAACTAAGGTATAACCCGGGTCAGCCCATACATCTAGCGAGTTTTTTTATTTCCCTTCTTGGTGGCTCACCTAATAAGGTTGGATGAAGGCCCCCCCACACTTAAACTTGTCAACTCACATGGGGTCCTAGGATGGTGTGATGCTTGAAGGGGATATTGAGGTGAATTATTTACATCGATTATATATTAAGTTACATCTTACTTTGCATGATTTAAGGAATAGTGTTTCTTATGAACCTTGGATAACCATGTTTTATACTTTGATTTGTCTTGGATGGCACTAAAATGGTTCTTTGAGGGAATTCCTGGGCATGTACCCAAGACGTTGTGCCTTTATTGCAAGAAATTGGCATATGTAATGGAGAGCAGTGAGGTCATCCAGCGACTCACCACCTTTAGACATCATATCTCACATTCTTGGAACCTTGGACAATGGAAAGATGGGATTGAATCCCATAGACTATGAAGAGTACCCCAGATCTCATTATTCACCAAGATCAGGGATGTTACAATAACTAGAAGTCAGAGACATGGCTAGACGAGATGCATCTCCCCAGGTCCCAGACACAACACTTGGATCTTGGATGCTATCCTTATTTTGGTGATGATGTCATCTTCTAGGGTATGATGCAACTAGGGTTTGGTGTGCACATGGGGTATTGACGATGGTTGTCATGAATTGGAGTTAGGAGAGACATCACTTTCTCATCCTTTCTCTAGATTGGTACCACATGGAATTTGGAGACCTTCTTCTTTCCCAAGAGTTTGATATCTCACACGTGTGGGATATTATGATGTATTTTGCACATTTTTTATTTTGTAAAGGTTAAATGAGGGGCCATCCCCACTTATATTTTGTTGTTGACACTTTATGTGTACAAATGTTTTAGGGTAGACTCATTTAAAAAGGCTAACCCTCACTCTCATTTTGTCACTATATTTTCCTCTCCATTGTGAGAGATACTTCTAAAATTTTTGGGCACTTTAGGTTTATTGGTCATTCTCTCTCATGTGATATGCTTAGAATGGATCTCCTGTGGATGGTTTTCTAATTTTGGATGGATATTTCTACAATTAGGGTTAAATGTTCATGGTTTCTTGGATGAAGTAAGTAAATTATGAAAATTATATGTTATGTTGTTGATGTTTAAGGTGAAATTGTTATTTTGTTGCAAGAATTCTTGTTATGTTGAAATCCTAAGAGAGGAACATAAGTACTTCTTCCTCTCACAAAGTTTTATTTTCCAAGATTTGTAAATTTTTGTTGCTAGGGTTAGAACCCTAAATCCTTAAAGTGATATAACTTTAGGATTTTATCCATAGAAAATTGATCTTTGACCTAGTTGAAGTTACAAGAAGGGAGGAATGATATCTAGGGCCCAAATGTGCTTGCACTCTAGATGTACTTCTCAAATTATAAATCCTAAAGCCCAAATGTGCTTCCACCTTAGGGTTTAGACTCTACCTCTTGATTTCAAGTAGATCAACATTTAATATTGGATGCACTTGAGACTCCATAGACCTAGAAAGGAACTAATCTAAAAGAAACTCTTGTGGTGAAAGTGATTGATGAAACCTCTCTCTTGAATATCTCAAGTATTCTACTAACTCCACTCACTCTAACCCTAGAAAAATTGTAATATTTCTTGAATTGTTATAAAAGGTTTGCAACAACCTTTTAGACTACACTAAATTGTTGCATACACTCATATGAAGGTGGCTTAACTCATTCATAAATTTCCTCTAATAATTGGATTATATTATATTAGTTGTACACCTACTTTTCATGGTCAATTATGGCATTTATGAGCACTAATTGTTGTTGTTACAAATCATTTACTATTGTCATATAATTGTTTATTTCTACAAATTTTTAACAACCATTACAATCTATCTTTTCTAGTGTCTAAAGAGGTTATGTTTGCATACTTTATCTTGGTAATTGTTGTATATATGTTGCAAAGTGTTCTAGTTCTGGGAAGGTACAAGAATCAACTTCAACTTCTTATCTTTCCTAGACCTACATCAACAAGTCAATGATCAAGATAGGGGGCGGTAGGCTTGGCTACTAAACTTGTTATTTGATCTCTTGAGATCGCCAAGGAAGTCTCCCTTGTGGTGGACCTCTTCCACCACTAAAATGAGGGAAGATCCTACTAAGGTGACAGTGGTAGTTTCTTCCATAGTTACACAAGATTTTGGAATCTTGTGGTGGGATTTGCACAAGTACAAATCTTGTGACAATAGGACCCATCCATATTCTATCTCGATATCTATTAATGAATTGTATTTTTGGTAATAAAAATGAATAATGTAGAACATGATCTAAAAATGGTATAAACTAATATAACTACAAAAAATAATCTATTCTAATGTATCCCAGTTGGGAGAAAACTAATTAAAGTAAACATACAGTAAATCATAAATTCCTTCTTGCATGGTGTAATAGTTAGTTGTTAAACAAAGACATGGACTAGTAATACATGAATGAAATAAATGAAGAGATTATTCTTAAACAATAAACTCATTCAACACTATAAATTTACCAACTCAAAACAATAATATCAGATAAAGAAATTAACATGCAAGGCTATAATTCACAACAGAATAGTCCATAATTGAACAAAACAACCTTATAGTAGTAGAGATGAAGAAATAGATTGCATGATAATATTCCACATGAAAGCACATCGCACCGGTTACGTTTCTCCTAAAATGGACACGAGGGGTTCTTCTCAATAACAATCATAGAAATAGTTATCCAAAAAAATTGCAAGAAGCCAACTCTTTTATCCTTGGAGTTTCTAGTATTTAAAGGTCTCTAGAAAATATTTTCCCCTTTATTTGATGGAAAAGTGGTACTTTTCAATTTCAACAAACTAACCAGGTGGAAATTACAGTTTTTTTGAAGTAATGGTTAGCAATTGAGGATTATCCAAGTGGCTTGTTCAGTTACGAAAAAAACTGACAGTTATGCAACTTTCTAATTTCTTTTGACAAGTGTCATATACAGATGTGTTTGTGTGCTTCTCTCTATGGGACCCATTTCCCCTTCCTCATATTGGTTCTCGATCAACATCAATGATTATTTTTGCAGTTAGGATATTTATACAATTAGGAATTAGTTAAGATCAACTTGATATAATGTGTCGTTAGTAAAAGTGTGTTTCTTAGTGTGTTTATTTAGTATACATTAGTATGCATTTGTAGTTAGGTAATCTGACAGTCATGATATGTTCCTGACATAGAGTGATATGATGGAACATATTCTCCTCGATCTTAACGACTACATTGATCTGTGGATTAACACCAGATTGGTCCGTGATATCTATTTAAAGAGCATGGAGGGTCATTTTCCGATGATCGATTGTGAGAAACTCTATTGTAAATCTCTATGTTATCTTTTTCTTTTGCATTAATAAATTTCTCCAAGTGGCCATGTCGGTTGGGGACATGGATGTTTCCCCGTAGGGATTTTACCACGCCAGAACATCGGTGTGTTGATATTTGATCTGGTTATGTGAGTAGTTGCTAATTTGTTTCTTCCTCTATTGGAATACATGTGTTGTCGAACATTGTATCAAAGAACATTTGAAGACCTTCTCCATTTGTAGATCAATACCGTGAAGTCGTGTTGACGCATCTCTAGTTTATGCCATTTCCATACATTTATGGTATGAAAGGACTATTTCATTGTGTCTGAAGCATTCATTTAATTTAAGAAAACCTTTCCTTTCACTCAAAAATGTTTTTGTTTTCCAAAGATACAGCCATTTCAGTTAGATTCAGACGTATAAATCCTGAATACGCCCTTTTTGAATTTTTGCAGACAATATTTCGGTTTTTGGTTTTTAATTTACGGTTTGCTACTCTTTTTTATATGTGTATTCTCTTTTCCCTATGCTTTGTGCAATCTCAGAAAATTAGAAACAAAGCGAAAAGGGTTTTCTTATCTTTGTATGTTGTTTATCATGCTCTCTGTGTGATCTCAGTAAATCATAAACAGAGGGAAAATTTGCATTTTCTAGGTAAGCTAATTGAGATCTAACCCTTGTTGACATCAAGAATCAAAATTGTTTCTTATGTGAAAATATTTGTTTTTGAGCATGTTATCTAAGGTCGTCTTCAACAACAACAACAAAAATCCTCCTTCTAAACAATATAATATGTTTTGCACTAGCTCATTTGGTTAAAAGTTTCTTTATTAAATAAGAGATCTTGAGTTCAAGTCCATTTTTTGTCAGTTTTTTTGAACAAGTTCATGCATTCATTGTAAAGTGCATTTAACTTAATTTATAAAATTGAAACACTATTAAATAACTTTAATATTTTATTTTAAGTTATTTTGCATGCAACTTTTATTTACAAAGTAACTTCATTGTAAAAGTGATTCCTACTTACTCTATAAAAGTGGGTCACTTCATAAGTAACTTGTTTAAAAGTGAGCTTATAGGCACCGTTAGGAGGAGTATCACTACATGGACCAACTTCTACTTTCCAAATGGCTCTTTGGTTACCGTTTATGCCTTTTTTTCAAAAGGGCATAATTTTCACATCCGAAGTCTATTTTCAGTGCTATTTTTTTTTTCTAAACGACCTATTTTTTTAGATATTTCCATCAAACCGTCATTTTCATGTTTTTTTGTATATTTTAATATGGCATCTCCCAATGATATTTTTCTTACCAGTACCAACTATTTCTCATGGAAATCCCATATGGAGGATGCAATAAGAAGGACTGTACGAGATTACCTTGGGAAAAGAACTCGAACCCATTGATGATGAAAATAAAGTTGAATGGGCCAATAAGAATGAAAAAGCACGTGGACTGATCATAATTATCATCTCTCATAATTTAAGGTTTCATCTTCAATTAATTGATGACCCTTATGATTCTTGGGAAAATCTTGAAACTGTGTTTGGTAAACACAATATTATTCGATCCCACCAGTTGGAGAATCAGTTAATGACCTTAAGTCCAAATGATTTTGCTTGCATTGAAGATTACTTGTATAATTTCAAAACACTTGGACTCTTATGTATATAATCCAAAATAGATTTGTCGTAATATTGTTTCATATATGTTATTATTACTAAGCTTGGTAGTGCATATTTTGTTTTGTATCTACCTATTATGTTGCCAGAGAAGCTCTAGGGACTACTTATAAAAAAACATCTCTTGAGTTGCTTTGTGATTCTCTTATTCGAGAGAAAGATAATCTTTTGCAACTTATATTGATTAGCACTGTGGGTACCTCCAACAAATACATTGGAAAGATAAATCCAAGAATCCCAAGAAGCAACATGCAAAACAAGTGTCCCAAACCCTCCCTTCCAACTTCCGCTCCTAATGGTAACAAAGGAGAAAAATATAAAATTAAGAAGACTAACATACATTGCAAATTTTGTGGGAATGATGATCATGATGATTCAAAATGTTTTAAGAAGATGGCATCCTTAGAAGCATCGATGAACAAGAACAACATCAGCATTGATTCTTATTCTTCTTCATGGAATTGCACTTTTTTCTTCTAGTTTCTCCTTCATGCAATTTATACTTCTTCTTATGATGAGTGGTTTTTTTATCCTTTATCATCTTATCATATGGATAAGGATAAAGCCATATTTTCTACTCTAAATGAATGTAACACGAAGAAAATATTTGTTGGTGATAATAGATCTCTTAGTGTTGTGGGGTCTAGAATAATTTACGTAGAAAATGGTCATTTCAATGATGCATTGTGTGTTCCAAGTATTTCATGTAACATTCTATTATTATATCAAATAACTCATTCAGGTGAAGGTAAAACCTTAGAGCTTTTTCCTCACCAAGTTGTAATCAAGGATCTAAAAGATCCTAATCATTTTCTCGCAACTGGAATTGTTGATCATATTACCAGGTTGTACAAGTTTGACAACTTTGGGTCATCATATTTTCCATCATATGTTTTTGTTCGTAGCAATGACTTGAGAAAACTTTGGCATGAGCGATTTGGTCATCTAAATTATCTCTCAATGTAGAAACTATGTAATCAACAACTGGTGATTGGTATTCCTCTTGTTTCTTGTGGAGATGTTGTTTTTGTCGGTTGTGTTCTTGGAAAACATCATAGGATTTTTTTTGACAAATGTGCCTCTTGGCATGCCTCGTCCCCTTTGCAAATTGTTCATAGTGAATTGTCTGGTCCTCCTTCTTATCCTTCTTTTTATAGGTGAAAGTATTTCTTAGCTTTCATTGATGACTTTTTCAAACGCACTTGGGTTTACTTATTAAAACTTAAGAGATAATTTTTTGAACATTTCTTGGCCTATAAGGCCCTTGTAGAAAATAAATCTATACATCAACTTCAAAGGTTAAGAACAAATAATGGAGGAGAATATGTGAACAATCAATTTACAAGTTACTACACTACATAGGGAATCCAAATGAAGCAAATTGTTCCATATACACCATGGAAAAATGGTGTTACTAAGAGAAAGAACAACACATTAAAAGAAATGGATAATTGTATGATCCAATCTAAGGGATTAAGTATAAAGTATTGGGAGGAAGCCATTAACTGTGCAAATTACATAGTAAATCGCACTCCCACAAAGGCTCTAAAAAACATAACATTGGAAGAAGCATGGAATAAAATTAAGCTAGATGTAAGTCTCTTCCGTGTATTTGGAAGTGTAGCATGGGCTCCCATTCTTACTGAGAAAAGGAAATCATTACAGCCTAAAAGTGAGAATTGTATATTTGTTGGTTATTCTGAATATGTCAAAATTTATGGACTTCTTCAACCTCAATGGAATGAAATTATTATTAGAAGATATGTTAAATTTGATGAAAAATTCTTTCTAGGGAATTTTATGGATTCAAATTGTGTGTGAAGTTTTGAATAACTGTGAAAACCCACACACTCATAAAATATCTTGGCATGTGATCCTAATTCAACATTTTTTCCTTCTTCGTCCAACGAGCCATCTCCCATGTGTTTTCCTTCTTCTATTCCTATTTTAGTTTCTTCTTCTTTAGATGATGAAAATGAGGATGAAAATACACCTCTGCATACTAACCTTCCTCCAGATGATTCCATTGACGCTAAACTTGTACCAACACCATTGCTTCCTAGATGGGTCCATTCAACATGGGAAGCAATTGGTGGTCTTGTGGGTTATCCTTTAGATCAACATCAGAAACATTCAGAGTTTTAGAAAGCCTCTTCTCTCTTGGCTCAAGTTTCAGAGACTCATGATCCAGATACATTTGCAAAATCTTCAGGTCATCGATATTGGGATACAACAATGAATGAAGAGTATTTCTCATTAATGATGAACGATACTTGGGATCTTGTACCTCTTCTGAAAGGAAGAAAACTTGTCAGATGTAAATGGGTCTATAGAACTAAGTATGAATTGTATGGAAGTGTTTAAAGACACAAGGCTTGGTTAGTTTCCAAAATATTTTCCCAAGTTGAAGGAATTTACTATAATGAAACATTTTCGCCTATAGCCAAAATGAATTCCATCCTCTTTTTCCTAGCCCTTGAAGCCTCATATAAATGGGAGGTCCATCATATGGATGTTAAATATGACTTCTTTCATGGGGATTTTCAAGAAGAAATATACATGGAACAACCTCCTCGCTATGTCTTGAATGACTCTAGCCTTGTTTTTCTCCTTAAGAAATCTATTTATGATCTTAAGAAAGCTCCCTGAGCTTGGTATGCCAAAATGGAAATATTTCTTCTTGAAACCAACTTTTCTAGATTCCATTATGATCCTAACGTATATACCAAGAAAGTAGGAAGTCATCTCATAATCCTTGTTATTTATGTTGATGATATTATCCTCACTGGTATTGACCCAAAACTTTTAAACCATGTGAAAACAAGACTTAAGAATAAATTTCAAATGATGGACTTAGGATTTCTACACTATTTCCTTGGCCTCCAAGTTTTTCAAACCAAGAAAGGAATTTTTCTTTCCGAGTATAAGTATGCTTGTGACCTTCTTCATTTCTTTCACATGGAAGATTAAAAACCTGCCCCTTCTCCATTTGTGTCTGGAGTCAAACTTGTTGCTGCCTATACTTCTCATGAAGTTGATGCCACTTTGTACTGTCAGTTAGTTGGTATCCTCTGATACTTGACTCATACCCATCCCTATATTTCCTTTTTTTTTGTATTGTTGCTCGTTATATGAAAATACCCATTAAATCCATTGGAAAGAAGATAAGAGTATAGTTTGGTATTTCAAGGTACAATTCAATTCAGGATACAATATAGTTTAGGGGGACTCCTTTATTAGTTGGTTTCACTGATTCAGATTGGGTCGATGACCATGATGATCGAAAGTCTATTGCAGGTAGTGTTTTTAACCTTGGTTCAAGACCTATCACTTTGGCATGTAAGAAACAACATGCTATTGCTCTTTCTTCGGTAGAAGCATAGTATCAAGCAATAGTTCATGCAAGGCAATAATCCTTTTGGCTTCAACAGATCCTTTAAGAGTTTGGATTCCAGCAATAGCATCCAACCAGCCTCTAGTGCAACAATCAGAGTGCCATCGATCTTGGAAAATATCTATTTCATCATCAGTCCAACAAACACATCAAGCTACACATGCACTTCATCATAAATCTCATTCATGATCGAGTTATTGAAGTTCTCTTGTTTCCTATAAAAGATCAAGTTGCATAAATTTTCATAAATATCTTACAAAAGAGAATTTTTCCAAACTTTGATATATGTTAGGAGTTCAGGAAGTTGTCCTTAAGGGGTGATAGGCTCTAATTCCTCCTTCCTTCTCCTATTGTGTCTCCTTTGTAAATACTTCAATCCTATTCCACATTTTTCTTAAGGGGGGATGTTAGGATATTTAAACACTTATGATTTCGTTAAGATCAACTTGGTATAATGTGAAGTTAGATAAAAGTGTGTTTCTTAGTGTTTTTCCTTAGTATGTGTTGATGATTAAATTCACAAGGAAATTTGGCCCGCAAAGTGTTGATAAAGCCTATTATTATAAAAGTTAAATAATACTAGTAGGTGGGACCCCCTTGAACTATTGAAGATAAGATCTGTTCATTATTTATATTGTGATGATGTGCGACATGGATTACATGGTCGATGAGATAATGTTTCTATTGGTTATGATTTGAGATGACGAAGTGTTGATTCCTTATGTTATTACAACCTATACTATTCATTAATATCATTTCTATCTGTTCTTATTGCACTTGCACAATAAACATGTTAGTGAAGTTACATGAAGGATAGTTTTGAGAAAGGAAAAAATTATTGGCATGTTTATAGGAAGAGTGTGCTTGTCATTGATGGTAAGAAAAATAGTGATGTTGGCGAGTGTGCATGGAAAGAACAACAATGAAGAAACAGAAGATCAATCTCAAGAAGCTCAAGAGGAATAGCACAAAGTTGCACGCAGAGTGCAAGTGTGCGCCAGGGCCGAGGGAAACTTTTTCAAAATATCAAGAGAGATAGAATTATGAGACGTGCAGACAAGATCCCATACATAAAGGCTCACAGAAGGATCAAAGGTCACAGGACCTTTGACACTTAGAAATTATTCCAAGTCGGGAGAATGCGTAAGCTCAAGAGGAGGAGAGACAGTGGTCATTGGATCACCAATCCTGAATACCCTATGGTCATCAAATCAGATTCCTGATAGGAGGAGCACACAGAGGAGGATATTAGACCTTAGCCATCAGATCAAAGTGTGATGGACCAACAACAGTTAGATCCAGTTGAGTTGCAAGGAGGATAACCCCAGGAGTCAGTCAACACTCCAAAGTTGTGAAGGAATCATGGCCGTTGGAACTAGAGGACACATGGTGAGCGATTGGAATTTCGTTGACCCGCA
This sequence comes from Picea abies, assembly GCA_900067695.1. Classification (NCBI taxonomy): domain Eukaryota; kingdom Viridiplantae; phylum Streptophyta; class Pinopsida; order Pinales; family Pinaceae; genus Picea; species Picea abies. Next base: position 1,793 of record CBVK0100742799.1, on the reverse strand, counting down.
AACTAGAGAATTCAAAGGTGAGTGTTGTGGAAACTCGTGATATGAGAGGTCGCGAAATGATCCTATCCGTTGGAGCCAGAGGACACATGGCGAGCGATTGGAATTTCGTTGACTCGCAAACTGGAGAAGTCAAAGTTGAGTGTTGTGGGAACTCGTGATATGCAAGGTCATGAAATGATCTGTGTTGTTGGATCCAGAGGACATGTGGTAGGAGATCACCATTTCACTGAATCACAAATCAGAAAAGTCAAAGTTGAGAGTTATAGGAACTCGTGATATGCAAAGTCGCGAAATGATCTAAGTCGTCGGATCATACAGGATATTGACCGTTGATTTGATATGAAGTCTAAGTTCATGATATTTGATCACAGTCATTGATCAAAGGGAAATATCTGGACTATTAATCCAATATGGATTAGTTCAGAGTTTCGTGATTTGAGAGATTCGAAGCAACTCACAACAAAAAGTCATGAAATGTGGAATCGCAGCTTGATCTGAGCTGTCAGATCGAGGAGATATTTTTACTATTGATTATCGAGGGAGACATGATGCGAATTCGTAAAACATGAAATTGCAAAGTGCTCGAAATATTTGGCCCAAAGTCACATTGAAAGGTCACATCAGCAGAAAGTTAAGGGAGGAGCTAGCATGTCGCTAGGATCCACTTCAGTGATCACCGAGACCACGAAGCACCCTTTTTTATTAGTGAATGGTCACAGCCTGTGGTCTAATCAAAAAAATATTAGGGAAGGATCTAGCAACACTAGGCTCCATTTCAAATTTTCATGATTTAGGAAGATCGAGGCAACTCATAGCTAGATATCCTAAAATTCGAAGTCGCAAAGTGCCTATTGGATAAGCGTCTGGTCACAACTGTGATCATGTGGAAGGTAGGGGCTTAGCAAGAAGAGCTAGCACCCACTGTGTATATTTCTTAGAGAGGGGGGCTTAGCAAGAAGAGCTAGCACCCACTGTGTATATTTCTTAGAGAGGGAAAAAGGTGCCAAAGACATGAGTGTTCAAAGGTTCTCTCAGTAACTGCAAGAGACGAACTGATTGTAACTGCAGAAACTGATTGATTGCATCTACCATAGAATTCAAATAATCTCAGGGTGATCACTAGAGGAGCTGAAGAGTCTCGAGGTATCTATCAGTGGAATGAAGACTCGGAATAGATAAAATTGACAGATGGGAAAGAGTTGAATACTGCAGCTTCCAGAGAAGCCAAAGAGTCTTAGCATAATGACCATGGATGAAGAACAGACTAAGTGTAATCGACAGAGCGGACGAAGAGTTAGGTGTATTATCTGGCAGAGGACTGGGCATTATAAATATATGTAGAACAAAGAAGAGGTGGTTGCTTCTGTTGAAAGTAATTTCACATGGGGAAAAAGCATGATGTGGGCAGTGGTCAAAATGAACAAAAGAGGAGTAGTGCATAGAACATAGATGAATATCTGAGAGAAGAAGAGGAAGCCAAGGTGCACATGCAAAGACAGAGCAGAATAAAAAAAACCTCAAAGAAGAATCCAAGCAGGAAGACACTGATGCAGGCAAATAATAGCAGTGCAACTGAACAGTGATGAGACTGGTAAGCTATTGATAAACAATGTATCATTGTAATAAGTCTCAAAAAACAAAGTTTTTATACTTCAAGGTGGTATGGAGGACTTTTTTCCTCAAAATTTTCAAGTGGGTGCTTGAACACAGGGAGTTGTAGCTTCCATATGGTTGCAGCCAAGAAAACCAGGGTGGAAGGGTGGTGCAAGGGAGAACTGTTGTTCTCTGTTATA
>CBVK0100742797.1:0-28650 GCA_900067695.1 Picea abies | reverse complement strand
CGCTCTTCCGATCTCACCACATCCCCTGCGGATTCGATCCAACCAGCGACAGCTCCAGTGCTGGGAGCCGCATGGAAAGTGCAAATGAAAGGAAAATGTTTACCCAGAGCGGTCAAAAAACCACGATTTGTCATCCCGGAGAATAAACTGGAAGAGTATCGAGGCTATATGAAAAATCATGCTTTAATCTGTAAGTTTATTGGTATTTGGCCTTCCGAAAAGGAATTACTGAAATGGATTCAAATAAAATGGCAACCTAAAGGTCACATTGATCTAAAATTAGGAGTCAAGGGTTTTTTTACAGTTATTTTTTCAAACTTACAAGATAAAGAACGAATTTTTGAAGGAGGGCCCTATTTTTATAGCAATGCAGGGCTTTTCCTCCGACAATGGGAGGAATGTTATAACCCTGAACAGGAGAAATTTCTTGCTGCCCCTGTCTGGGTTCGACTCTTTGGGCTTCCTATGGATTATTGGGACCCAGAAATTTTAGAAGGAATAGGAAACTCTTTAGGTTCTTTTGTAAAAATTGCTGAGGCCACAGCACGAGGCCGATATACTTCCTTCGCCAGAATCTGTGTATATATGAATATCTCTGAACCCTTACCAGACATGATTGAATTGGAATATGCGGGTACAGTTTGGCAACAGCCTTTAGATTATGAACATATCCCTTTTCGCTGTAGACGCTGCCATGAATATGGCCATTTGTACAAATCCTGCCCTTTAAATGGCCCACTGCAACACCCTTCCACTGTAATTACAACTGAGCAATCACGCAAAGATGATGAAGGGTTTGTCCTGATATCCAATAAAAAACGCCAAACGCGTCCAATAAACCCTCGCCCAGGACAAACTTCTAAACAAATTCCCCCGGCTCGGTATCAACGGAGAACAAATATGAGGTCTTACAGGATGAAGGAGATCTGGTAGCTCAAGAAATTGAAATGAATGAACAGCAGGCTTATCACATGGCGAACATACCGCAAAATCACTCTTCGAAGCGAAAGGCAAGGTTGGAAACGGAAGCAGCTGAAGCGACTATGGTACATGAACTAACCCCAATGGACGTAGAACAATCCAAAGAGGACTTAAGTGCAGAAGAGAAGCTGATGAGGCGTCTTTTGTTTGAATGGAGAAATCTTGATGACCGATTCATACCAGTGGAGGAGAAACATTTGTATAAGGAAACCTTTGAACATTATCTTTCAGAACAGGCCAAGATGGAATCCCAAGCACAACCTCCAGGAAAAGAGATGCCTCCCCCTCCCAAGCAAGAAAAAAAAAGAGGAAGGCCAACCTTGCAAGAATCCATATAGCTAGTTGGAGAAATGCTGATAAACATGGGCAAGATAATCCCATTAACAACGGTATTCCAAAAACTACCCAAAAATTTATAATGAAAGTACTCTCCTGGAATATTAGAGGCCTTAACAGCAAAGGCAAACATCGACATCTAAAAGAGAAATTGCAAGCAGAGAAACCCCAGGTTATGTTATTGCAAGAAACTAAAGTCTCGGGACAGAAACTGTAGACAATAATACACTCCTGGAAACTACAGTATGAAGTCATGACACTTGATTCGACCGGCACCTCCGGGGGTATTGCGGTGTTATGGAATGGAGCAGAGGTCAGTGCCGAAGGATGGATAGGGTGCCCCCGAATTTTATCAGCTACCTTCCGGCAGATAGGATCCGAGAACTGCATTCTAATTTCAGCGATGTATGGGCCTCCTATTCTAGGAGAGAGATCTGATTTTATTAAAAGCATTAGAACCTTGAGCACAATGCATCAGGAGAAGTATTGGCTACTAGGGGGGGATTTCAATATGATATTGAATCTCGCGGAAAAGAAAGGAGGAATAAGAAGGGAAGACCCGGAAATGGCTCTCTTCCGAGAGTTACTTCATGATTTACATCTAGTTGACATTCCCACAGTAAATGGACAGTATACCTGGAATAATCGCAGGGGCGAACGCAATCAGATTGCTTCCAGACTAGACCGATTTTTATCTTCAGAAGATCTAGTGACAATGGATATCTACTATGCAGCTACAATTCTCCCTACTATTGGCTCTGATCACTGGTCGATTACACTGGAGATAGATGTAAGAGCGAAACGCCCAAACCGTCCTTTCCGTTTTGAATTATTTTGGTTAAGAGATCCTACCTTTCTGGAAAAAGTTAAAAACTGGTGGCATTCAATTAAAGTAAGAGGACACAATAAAATGCATTCCTTTCAGCTAAGATTAAAACAATTAAAGGCATAAATAAAACGCTGGAATATAGAGGAATTTGGGAACATACAGCAACACCAAATTCGACTTCAACAGAAAATGACAGAAATACAACAAACAATTATACTACATGGAAGAACAGAGGAATTGGCTGTGGAAGAGGGACGTATTGTCAGTGAGCTTGAAGAGCGAAGGAAACAAGAAGAGCTGCTATGGAAACAGAAATCCCGGACAAACTGGCTGAAAGAAGGGGATCGTAACACTAAATTTTTTCATAAAGCTATGCTGCAACACCGACAACACAACAGAATATTTTCACTGAAAGCAACAAATGGGGTACGTCTATTTAAACATGAAGAAATGGAGCAGGAATTAACGACTCACTTCAAAGACCTCTTAACCGAGCCTATCCCAAACAGGCTTACTGCTATACAAAAAATAACTCAGCATATTCCCCAGCTGATTACAAGAGAACATAACTTGGCCTTGCTACGAGAAGTCACTCTTCAGGAGGTTGAAGAGGTGGTCCTGAATCTCCCCAAGCATAAAGCCCCTAGACCAGACGGCTTTACAAGTGAATTTTTTAAAGCAGTATGGCCTTTCATGGGGCCTGATATTCAAGAAGTGGTTGAAGAATCACGAAGGAATAAGAAGGTTTACTCAGCCTTGAATGCAACTTTTATTACACTCGTGCCTAAGAGTAAGGACGCCGACGCTCCAGTGGGCTTTAGACCGATAGCACTGTGTAATGTAATTTATAAAATTCTCTCCACTATCATGGTCAATCGATTAAAACCTCTACTTCCTACATTAATTTCGCCAGAACAGACAGGCTTTGTAAAAGGTAGACAAATACTTGATGGAATAGTGGTTGCTCAGGAAGCCATACACTCGCTCACGAAAGACAAACAGAAAGGACTTTTAATCAAACTGGATTTGTCTAAGGCATATGATCATATCAGCTGGCAGTATCTCATAGAAGTGATGCGTGCTTTTGGTTTCGATGAGAGATGGCTCCAATGGGTTAAGTCCTTTACCTCTATGTCACATTTCTCATTCCTACTGAACGACAGTCCCACTGCTCCTTTCAACATCACCAGAGGCCTACAGCAAGGAGATCCCCTATCTCCATTCTTGTTTATAATTGCAGCAGAAGGATTGGGAAGAATGATTAAAGCTCATCTAGCTGAAAGAAAGATACAAGGGTTAAAACTGTGGGGTCCTCAGCTGCCTCTCACACATCAACAGTTCGTTGATGATATCCTCCTATTCGGCATGGCAACACTACAGGAATGCAAAGCGATCATCAATATTCTGGACATCTTCAAGGATGCTTCAGGTACGGAAATCAATAATGATAAATCAAATGTTTATTTCTTCAATTGTAATGTTCACATTCAAAACTTCTTAACAAGAACCCTGCGATTCCATAAGTGGACTTTGCCTATGAAATATTTAGGAATGCATCTAAACTCAGGTCCCATTAGACAAGCAGATTGGCAAGATCTTATAAACAGAGTAGAGAAACGAATCCAGAATTGGGCATTTAGAGCCTTGAACGCACCTGGACGCTTAATTCTATTGAAATCGGTAATTCAAGCATTACCAATTTACCAATTTTCAGGCAGAGCATGTCCGAAAGGTATATGCTTGGCCTTGGTATCCATGTTTAGCAGATTTCTTTGGCAGGGAGCGCAAGATAAAAGGAAATGGGCATTGATATCGTGGGATAAATTAATAAAATTAAAAACAGCAGGCGGGATCAGCCTGAGAGACCCTTTCATTTTGAACACTGTACTCGGTGCTAAGTTATGGTGGCACTGGCTAATGGGAGGGCCGGACCTATGGAAGCACATTTGGCAAACAAAATATGCCATGCCACGCACAGTCTCTGGCAGATTGAAAATTGACAGAGTGCCAAAAGGCTCTTCAATTTGGAATTTGGCTACAGCAAACAGACATTTAATCAGAATGCACATCTTTTGGGAGATAAGGGACGGCATAACAACCCTTTTTTGGGAGGAATCCTGGCAACAGAGAGAAAAACTATTCACTCGATTAGATTTGGGGGAAATCTTTTTGTTTACAAACACACCAGCTCATCGTTTAGTACATCATTACTGGTGTACAAACAATAATGATGCCTGGAGGACGTGGAAAGATAAAAATGGATGGGAAGCAACCCCACCTACACAACAATGGGACAATTTCACCAAAGAACTGAAAACAAGGAAACTCAGACGAGTTACAGGATCTGATATATTGAGATGGGGATATACAACAAAAGGACAATTTACAATTAAAGAAGGGTACTACATCCACTCACAACAAATTAACCAAATTGCCCAGCCACTGTGGAAAAAGATTTGGGCACTAAAACATTGGCCTAAAGTAGAATACTTTCTATGGATTTTAAGCCATAATCGGATCCTGACATGGGAGAATCTACAGAAAAGGGGTATGATAGGACCATCGTATTGTGTGCTTTGTCATGCAGATAATGAAACCACTAAACATCTCCTCAATACTTGTCCGGCGATACAACCGATATGGAGAGATTTGGAGCTCCTGTTTCGCCAAACGGACAAAAATAATGCTAGTATTGTCGAAACGATTATCAACTGGAGGAAAGGTCGATATCACTGCCAAGTAATTAATCGAGCATGGTCACTTTCATTAGGCTTCCTCCTATGGAACATATGGAAAGAAAGAAATCAGCGTATCTTCCAAGATACAGTCCAAACCCTGCAGCATATATGGCACCGTACTATTGAAAACATTCGTGAAACCATCCTTGTTGAAAGATGGTCTGATGAGGACTGGAAAGCAGTGGGCATAGAAGCCTATATTTTACAACAACTCAACCTACAACCTCAAATGCTTTATAAAGGACTATGGAAATATAAACCCCCTAAACACACTATTGAGGAACATTGGTCACCTCCACAACCAGGTTTCATTAAACTCAATTATGATGGAGCTTCTAAAGGTAACCCGGGTCAAGCTGGAGCAGGAGGGCTTTTTTGCAACTCCCAAGGAACAGTTTGCCGATTTTATGCACTGGAATTGGGCCATGCCACAAACAATGAAGCAGAGCTTATGGCGGTCAAGCAGGGCCTCATTATAGCTATCAGAGAACACTATCACAGAATTATAGTGGAAGGGGATTCAGCCATGGTAACTGGAGTTCTTCAGAAGTTGCAACAAGGTACCCCTTGGGAGAAAATCACCAAAAGTTGGAGGACAGCCGCTCTTATGGAAGAGGTAAGTCAATTGTTGAAGAAGGTTCCATATTTACTCCCTAGCCACATCAAAAGAAAAGACAATGCGGCAGCAGATTTCTTGGCCACTTGGGGATGACAGAATACAGAGCGTTCCATTGATGCTTGCCCACGACAAGCAATCTGGGATGTGGAGTTACACACACTTCAACTGATTGTCAACAAAGATCTTCAACCCCAATCATGATCCACTGCCAAGTTATATCAAAAGATGTAGCGTTCACTTGCGCTATATATCAACAGCTTGAACATGGTGCAGCAGTAGGACAACTAGTTAATGCATTATATAGGATAAAAAGACAATTTCAATTTTGGCAAGCCTTCAAAGCACTTAGACAACTAACAGACCTGGTTTCCTACGGGCAGGTTGAGGCCAAATTAAAAATATTTAAATGTAGCCTGTTCTGCATAAATAAATAGAAAATAGCAAGGTACTACCTAATTTACAAAAAAAAAAAATAAATAAATAAAATATATTTTTATAAAATAAAATTCTCGAATAAATCGTAACCAAAATCATTCATAGCACAAATCCCATGACAGAGCCATGAAATCAAAACAATGACATACTGATTTCACATTTGATATGATTTTTTGTTATGCTTGGGAGAAAATTACAAATGGGTGAGATATACAAAGACTGTGTATTTGTACTCAATTTGAAGATCAAAATTACAGCAGTCCATGGCTCAGAGATACCTTTAGATAGAGTGAACATGCACATTAAATTCTTCGTCCACTAAACCCGTCATTCTCTTCGCTACACCCGTCATTCTTAACATAGTTTCCAACTTAACAATAACTCTATAGAGTTCGCTTTTTGGGGGGGGTCAATTTTTTTAACTCGTTTTTAAAAATGGTGCTACAAAAATTACCCCCTCCATTTTTATGTGTTTTTTTGATATTTTGAATTTTCAGATACATAATGTTTCCACTTTTTTTAAATGCTTGTTTTTTCATATATATATATATATATATTTTACGTCGAAGGCGTTCTTTAAGGGGAAGTTCTCCTCCAGCTTTCGCGCCATCTGTCAATACCGATTTGTAACATGCCACATGTTCTTTCTAATCTTCCAGTTGTGATTTGTCTCTCCATCGCCTTAGTGCCTCGTTCCTACCTTCAACTTTCACCCACACTCCAATGTACTAGACAGTGATTTCATAGCTTCGATCAAGCAATGGATAAGAAGGTGACAAAGAAGCCTTCCAAAATGAAGCAAGGCTATGAGAATTAGAGCTGCCAAAATATATTTGCAAGTAATTTCTTCTCTGCTTTGGACATAATATCAAGACATTGAATCTGGTACTTCCCAAACAATCAATAAATGAAATCCATACTACTCCACTCTACTACGTATGTGTATGCATCTGTCATTTGACTACAATTTTAATATGTTTTTCCCTTTTGTTTGTTTATATTTACTCAAATCAAATCAAATATCTCCATTTTTAGTCCATTCCATGCCATATACGATAAACCAAATAGATTCCCACCCTATGAAAATCGAATATTTCCTCCCAGTTAACCTCTTTCTCAGGCCACTTACTTTCATAGAGAATCGACGTAAATGGATCGGTTGTGGAAGATACTCGGTCTTGTATAGAGAATTAGCTTCTCGAATAGTCCTATTGATTAATCTCTTTGTAGTGTGGTTCTCTGTTTCTTGAAGCTTTATGTATCCCTTCCTCCATTGAACAATACTGACATTCTTCATCATCAAATCAATTTAGAAAAATGCCCAAACAGTGTTGGAAACCAAAACCCCAAACTAATATTATGGATGAAGACCCCTGGGATTTATATAAATAAATTCGGTTGTTGTTCCCTATGTTTGAAAGTATTATCACGGTTGATAGAGAATTTTTTCTAGGCCAGTGTGTGAGCCAATAGTAGTTGGATCTATACTACAATAACGATTTTTTATCTCAATAATGTACTTCACTCAGAATTGAACAAAAGTGAACCATTGTTAACCAACAGAACCAATACATTGGGATCAATCTCATTTCCTTCATTTATGTTTGATTCTATGATAATCAGTAAGTGTTTGAGGTCAGAGATATGATGGCGTGAGATGGGCTCACATGTCGTTGGGAATGAGCGAGTTCATGGGTGCTTATCACGTCGGGAGTTCACTAAATTCTCATGGCAGTCCACGAGCTGGTATTTTTATCTCAATCTCAATACTATACTTCTTCACTTTGTCTAGCTGCTAAAATGTTCAAAAATAGATTACACATAGAAGAATTCTTCACTACTGCCTGTTTATGACAATGCAAACAATGGAAAATACCATATTCACCAATTCAAAGTGTAGTGTGACAGTGTATTGTGCAATATATGATTCACTTATTGGATTTAAATACAAGGAGGATGCAGAGAACACTACATCTCAGGGAGTAATTGAAGATTAGATCTCCAATTTGAATTAGGTTTGACTTCTATCCAAATGTTTAAAATATTTTGTAGGATTGGAAAATGTTGTATCGATTTGTATGATTTCCTTTTATATTTCTCCGAAACACATTGCAATAGAAGGTTGAAAATGTATCCTATTTGTTTCTATATAGCACATACAGAAACGCAAATAAAAACCAATACCCAAAAACACAAACAAGGTTTCCATTCCTGGGAAAATATTCTCAGTTTTATGGGTCTACATATTTGAGTGGTACAATTAATATTTGATTCTTCATTCATTTGAACATGATAAAATTAGTGATTCTGATGCTAAAAAATGAAGCAAACGACATAGTAGAAGAGTAGGATTCACCAGTGTCAAGGAAGGAATTAGATGTGGTAGTGGTCGACAAAGATTTATACTAATAAGATCTACTCCTCTCTGTGCTAGATTTATCCCTCTATACATACTAATGGTTTTGTTGCTTTTGTTTAGTTCTAGACTTTCAGTTCTAGAACCAGATCTACTCCTCTATGTGCTATATTTAGCTCTTTGTACATACTGATGGTGTTGTTGCTTTTGTTTAGTTATGGACTTTCAGTTCTGGAAATAGTAGAAGATATTTGCCTCCTCAACCTAAATGAATTCTTGTAGCTGAGTAGTGATTTTTTTAATTTCACCTTGTGGAAGGTTCACCATACCAGAATTGAATATTTCTTGCAAAATCAATTGGTCCAATATGTTAGAAGACCATGGGGATTGTCTTGGCTATAATTTTTATTGACAGGCCAACTCAAGGATGAAAAAATCGCTAACCTTTTTATTGGCAATGCTCCTCTGAGGTCAACCGTCTAAATCTCTTCGACAATCAAGGACTAACTATAATCTTATCTTCGACAAGAAAGCATGATCTGATATTGAATGCACACTTTCCACTATAATCGATATCTTGTGTTGGGGGATGAGAGTGAGGAATGCCACCAGGGCGTGCCTCTACGATGGACTAAATGTGAATTTGAAGTGTTTGAGGAGGATGAACATAGCTACCTTGGCTTCCAGAACTGCAAAATTATGGCCAAGACACACTCGCGGCCCACTGGCCAAGGGAATGAAGGAAGACGGATGATTGTCTGTGGCAGCTGCTAATCCATATCTGAAAAGCTCGGGCCTGAACTCATTTTCATCGCCACCCCAATACTTTGGATTTTTGTGGACTGATAATATGTCTGCTATCAGACTCACACCATTGTGAATCACCATTTCTTCTGCCAATTTCAAGTCCTTAAATGCTTGTATTATGACATTTGCAACTGGGGGATATAATCTCATCGTCTTGTTAAACACCATTCCAACCTACACAGAAGGCCCAAACTTGTTGGTTAAGAACCAAAACTACAATTGTAATTGCATTGTAAGTTGTGAAGTGATTCATCAACTCTTATCATCTGTACGTTTGTGTAGAGCATATTAAATATTAGTTACACAACTTGAAGTGTACATCTCGAGGTTATGCACACTAGAGTTTCCCATCTTCAAGTTGGGCTACCTAGAATGGATACTAACAAAGGTCCATATTCATATTCAAGAATTCAATTCGAAGTAATCCAACAATTTTAGGTTCAACAACTTGGAGATTCTATCTCCAGGTTGCACAACCTAGAATTATGGAATGGATATTAAAACAGATCCATGTACATTGATTCGATTTGAAGGAGAAGTGCACATTTACAGGTTTCACAATTAAGTTTAAATAGATATGTACTTTTATTACGCCTAAGGAATTTTTTAAGGGAGAGTTCTTCTAGGAGTTTCATCATCCATCCGCAGCCTATCAAATCATCCCACGTTCTTACAACAACATATCAACGAAAACCTATCGAACATTGCCCCGTCACTTCCACTTCGTTTGTTTTTAGTGTTATGGGATCTCCCTGAAATTGTGTCGTCTTAAATTGGTTTGCACTCTATATTTCTCCTTGTAATAAATGAGGTCATTCCTACATTTATTGGAGGCTACTCTTTTCAGTGGTTGTACCCAAGACACTATCTACATGGGCGGTATGCACAAGAGGTAGGTGATATAGGCACGCTACCTGTGTAGTTGGGTTCTCTTCAAGTCGACTTTCTTGCATATTTTGTTACTCATTGTAACAGATACACTACCTACAGGTCGTTTCTCTTCAAGTCGGCTCTCTTTCATATTTTGTTACCCATTGTAACAGAGACACTACCTACAGGTCAATTCTCTTCAATTTGGTTTTCTTGCACTCGAGCACTTCTTCCAGAGAATGAGAAGGTTGAAAAATGCATAAACCTCCGCACACAAATAACAGTTCAGAGATTCGAATTGTTATCCAAGAGCTCCAACTGTGGTACTGTTATATATTTTTCACAAGGCAAAGCGTCGGCACACTTCGCAGTCTTTTATGGACATATCTCTCCAACACTGTGACAAGCTGTAGATATGCTCTACTGAAAGGAGCAACGTCTTTCTCTACACCAAAAAGATTGGAACTATTCGCTACTAAATTATAAGGCGCAACGTCTTTCTCTACGACAAAAATATTGGAACTATTCGCAACTTTATAGAGAGTTTTTTGGAGCATGGCCCTAATAGTAGTTGTGAACTCTGGCTGACTATTTTCTGCAGCACTGTATACCACATAGCCTTCTGTAGTTTCACTATAATCACCGTAAAAACTATGATTTTCGTAACGCAATAAGCAACCATTTAGCATAATGAATGCAGAAGTTTTGTTGCATCCTTCAGCTTCACTAGTAATATGATTGTGAGTGTTGGATATAATTATGGTACTTGTGTTAAATAATAGGAAAAATAGAAAAACAATGTAATTTCAAATTTTTTCTATCAACTGGATCAGCATAGAAGATAAATAGATCTGAAACAAACAATATTTCTGAGTACAAAATAAACTATAGCTTACCTCCAAAAAGAAATGAGATTTGTACCTATCACATGTATAGATGTATGCCTCTGTAAGTATGCTCAGATGAAGTTTAGGTTTATAGATCAAACCTCTAGGGTTTGATATCTGTCAAAAGAACTGTGGGACAATTTTTCCATGGATAGTAAAAACCCCAATGAAAACAACAATAATCCAAAATCATAATAAAAAATAACTTCAATAGAAAACTCTCCAATAAACAGTGATAGCACAAGGAAATCAATCACAAGAAAACCCTCATATCTGGAATACAAGTGTCGAACCCTCATGTCTGAAATACAAGTGTCGAACCCTCCATTACGAAAACACAAACTCAGATATGAAATACAAGTGGATTCATAAGAAAATATAAACTCAAATATGAAATACAAGTGGCTCCATAAGGAAAAAAACTGAAATACAAGTGGCTCCATAAGAAAACAAATTCAGATCCGGAAATACAACTCGATCCATAAGAAAACAAACTTAGATATGAAAATACAAGTGGCTCCATAAGAAAAAAAAACTCAGATCTAAAAATACAAGTGGATCCATAAGAAAATACAAAATCAGATTTGGAAATACTCAGATCTGAAAATACAAGTGTCAAACCCTGTCACAAAATGGCAGCCAAAGAAAAGGAAGCACCCATTCCCTCACACACACAATGACAGCCAAAAATAAGGGAGGCACCCATAGCCTCTCACACACAATGACAGCCACAAAGAAGGGAGGAACCCGTATTCTCTCACACACAATGACAACCACAAATAAGGGAGGCACCAATAGCCTCTCACAAGCAATGGAAGCTACAAAGAAGGGTCGCGACACCCATACTCAGCCAAGGGACAGTGTGTGGCTCCTTCAAGCAGTCATGGGATAGTTCGTGGAAGCCAAAGGAGAGATATCGGTGAGCATAGAAATCAAAGGAATATTAGAAGAGGTCCAGTACATCATAGCCAAGCAAGCATAATTAACCTTAAGTTCCCGACCAACAAGAGTGCAAGTAATACCTCAAATCTGAAATAGAGGGTTTACTAGAGAAGCCGTACCATAACCAAGAAAAATTAAATTTAGGTATCTACAACAAGTTTAGGAAGTGTGAGGAGAGTGAGTGTAATTGAATGTAAAAATACAAAGGGTAGGGTCTAATTTATAGTTAGGGAGAGGGGTTAGGGTAATTAGAATTATAATTAATTATTGACATTTAATTAATATAAATATTAATTAATATGTCAATTAATATTTAATTAAAACCCTAATTATATAAAAACCCCAATAACATAAAATAAACTGAGATACACAAAATAAAAATCCAATCACATAAACCAAGAGGAAAAGAAAACCAATAAGGGGTTACCTTTTAAGACAAAGACAATGGCAGTTACATAATGGAAAAACATGTCCACATGAGTCTCATAGTGACCTATAAATTTTATCATCACTGCATAAGGGGGTACATCAACAATGTGATTAGGTTCATCTTCATAGACATTCCTAGATATCATAGACCATCTAAGGAGAGAGGAAGAGAATCATACATCAACACATCTTGGTATTACACGAAGATCTACCTAGTCAAGTACCAGGTTTCCCCATAACACATATGGGGACCCTAGAACACATCAAGAATCTTATCCACCAAGGTATAAGACTAAGGATCAATCCATGCATTAAGCAAGGGTTCCTTGGAACACATCGAGGGGCCCTAGACACATCTAGGGACTTATCTCAAACACCAAGGAAAATATCCAATAATCAATCCAAGCATTGAGCAAGGATTACCTGAAACACATCCACGGTCCATAGACACATCTATGGACTTACTGCTTGGTCAAATTCCAAGAACCCCGATCATCTACTAGGGGCCTTCACAAGGGTATTTTTTCTTGGTTCTAGACCAAGAACCCCAATCATCTATTGGGGGCCCTCACAAGGGTCTTTTTGCTTGGTTCTAGACTAAGAACCCCAGTCATCTACTAGGGGCCCTCACAAGGGTATTTTTCCATGGATTTCATTGCTTGGTCTCATACCAAGAAACCCCAGGAGTGTGTTGGGGGCCCTAGTCTATAACTAAGGTATTTTCCATCCTCAAAAGAATGGCTCTTGCAACTGCATTAATTTCAACACTCCTTCTCAGTAAGAGAGGCATTTTTAGCAACACCAAGCTTGTCTCGAAAGTACACATACTTTGTCAATGACAGAGGCTTGGTCAAAATATGTGTGTTTTGTTCCATCATCGGAACATACTGAATACCGAGAATGTTCTTCTGCACTATGTCCTGAACATAGTGATATCTCATCTCAATGTGTTTTGTCATAGAAACAGAGGAATCATAGAGAGATTTACAAAACTCTGGTTATCATAGTGGATTATTATGGGTTCCAAATCAACACTGAACAAATCTGAGACTATCTTTCTGAGCCACGTTGCTTTTATAATTATAGCAAAGTATTATGCCTCTGCAGTGGTCTGGGCTATGGATCCATGTTTCCTGTTGGACTAGGAGATCATAGTTGAACCCAAGCTAAAATAATATTCAGAAGTACTCTTTTGGTCCACTGTACCTCCCATCCAATCTAAATATGTATAACCATGAAGCATTATACCTCCACTGAAGTGTATCTAAGCCCATAGGATATAGTCTCCTGAACATATCTTAGAAAAAGTTTAACAACAACCATATGAATATGCTTTGGTTCACACATGAACTAGATGAGGGCATTCACTGCATAAAAAAATATACGGTCTGGTATGTATAAGATACATCAAGGACTCAAAGAGGTCTTCCATATCTAAAACTGTAGCTTGATCTTGTAGATTCTTCAGTTTAGAAATCGTCGGTGTGGATATGGACTTACATTCCAACATGCCAAGTCTGCGGAGCATATTGAGTGCATACTTTCTCTTGTGAGAGAAACATCTCACCTGGTTTCTGCCACACCTCTAAGCTCAGAAAATAATGCAAAAGACCCAAGTATTTCATTTCAACTTCTGTTGAATAGATCCCTCTTATTATGAGATAATGAAATTTACTTTCCTGTAAGGAACAAATCATCCTAAGATAACAGGATGATTCTGCACAATCTTTATATAAATATTGGGATCATCAATACTCTTGGTGAGCCCAAGACTCTATAGAGAAACTGTCAAATCCCCAATACCAAGCTCTCGGAGCTTGCTACAATATATGGGATTATTTCCCATGGATAACCTCTTTCTCAACTTCATCATTAAGAAAATCAGTCTTAACATCTATCTGGTGAAGTTTCCAAATAAAAAATTGTAGCAAGAGAGACAAATATCTTGATGGAAGTAAGGATATCGTTATAGGCAATCCCATCTTTCTGAGAGAAGTCATGAGTCACAAATTTAACCTCAATACTACCATTTGCTGCAAGTCATGGTCTAAATCACATGCAGGGACTACTCCCTTTGAGTCTCATAAACCGTCTGCATCACTATATGTGCCAACTAGATCCCTCTGAATCTCATGAAATCCTATGACTATGATCTGGTGTCGTAACTCTGCAGGATGTACTTAGTGTCGGTACCAAATTTAATATGAAAAGATGAGTCAGAATTTTACCAGGTTATGCTTCTGTCATGTCACCTCACAAACTACAGGATACATAAAACGAAAAAAAAGTAGTCTTATTGAGTTCTTAAACTAGATTGGGTTGAAGACACACATGTGCTTTCAGCCTGCCACCAACTGAAGTTATCTGGGGCATATTTGTGTATGCAGTAACTATTATTTCAAGTAATTGTCCTACGAGCTTGATGTCTATGCAGGACACCTTTTATAAGAGTTTTGTTCCTGATCAAAGATACTTAAAAATGATCAAAAATGACTTGAACATGATCTATAATAGAAAACCAATGATCCACCAAAATTAAAGAATACTAGCCTCCAGATTCTCCTAACAGGAAGTCTCTCTCAATTAGCATTGATCACTCCACCAATAATCTAGACAAGTTTACTTTCGCATCCAAAATTGCATCCCACAAGTGTACAATAAGATAGTCTTTCACTATCCCTGGCTGAGCCCAATCTTTTAGACCTTTTCTAAATAATATTATGTTAATAACATGTATATTAACATTGTAGGCAATTGAATTTTGAGTCAATTCCTACAAACTGTAAATATGGAATCAACATCCTAGTATCCATATTAGAAAAGGAAATAAATTAAATAATACTATCTTTTATTGAGATGTTATTCTCAAACAAAAAAAAATGCCATCTGTCAAGAACCATAGTAGAGAGATTATGGTTTCTTTTCTGGTGGATTTAATTTCATCAAGGATGATTAAACATGCAAATTCTTAACCATTCAACATGAGTACAAAGATCATCTATTCTCTTCTCCAACTAGAACCATATGAAGCTAAGTACCCAAGGAATGTCTCAACATAAAATGTATCATTCTCCCCTTAAGCAATCTAAAGAGACCAACTGCAAGGAGATTTTATAATTCTATTATTTGAAAATTAAAGGTTTGTTGTTAAGATTTAACTACAACATTTTTACTGATAACAATCAACTATCAGAAGTACATTAAAGATGAGGGCAACAAGTTTAACCAATGGTTGGTGGTATCCTATATCTTTCAATAGATAAGGAAACAATTGTTATAACTAGTTGTGGAAGTATCCAACAATAGAGAGTAATTCAAGGTAGATTCAACCCTTGAATTGGTGTGTACTCCACTCCATCTCAATGGTGTATTTATTTAGGTAGGTTGCAAAGTTTTAAACCACTGAAGATATATTGTTTCAGTTACAATCATAAACCAATTTTGACTTGAATTCAATTCTTGCATGAATCTCTATGCACCTACAGACTAGTGACACAATATCCCCCAGTGCTACAATATCCCTTACAAAATCAATTATTTTGGAATACAAATACCACTGGATAAACCCATGGTTGTTAGAGTTGTTCATACGAAGACATCAAGAAATAGACTGCTTATAAAATAAGTTCTATCAGAGGCTATTATGACAAAACACAACATTGAATTAAAAGAAGGTTATTTACTAAACCATTCTACCCTTCTTGGATCAGGGGCCCATGCTGCACATAGAACTCCATGTTTCCAAAAATAAGCACAGAAAGTAGAAACTTAAGACAATAACCACCTTCAGAAAGAAAAATAAAAAATTGCAACTAGGTTCCCTTACAAGTACTATCTCTTTAAAAAAAATTAAGAACAAAGCAACTTGAATTTGTTGATATGTACACCCTAAGAAGTGGATCTATGTATGCTCAAGTATGAAACTGTTGAGCTCCTTTCATGCCCTATGCTCGGATCCCATGTTAGATAATAGGAAAAGTAGAAAAGCAAAGTACTTTTAAAATTTTTCTATCAACTAGATCAACATAGAAGATAAACAGATCTGAAACAAACAATATTTCTGAGTACAAATTAAACTATACCTTACCTCCAGAATCAAATGAGAGGTGTACCTATCACATGTATATATGTATGCCTCTATAAGTATGCTCAGATGAAGTTTAGGTTCATAGATCGAACCTCTAGGGTTTGATCTCTGTCAAAAGAATTGTGTGACAATTTTTCCATGGATAGTAAAAACCCCAATGGAAACAACAATAATCCAAAATCATAATAGCAAATAAACCCAATATGAAACTCTCCAATAAACAATGAAAGAACAACAAGGAAATCAATTGCAAGAGAGACCTCAGATCTGGAATACAAGTGTCAAACCCTCCATTAGGCAAACACAAACTCGGATTTGAAAAACAAGTGCCTCCATAAGAAAATACAAACTCAAATCTAAAATACAAGTGGCTCCATAAGAAAACAAACTAAGATCTGAAATACAAGTGTCTCCATAAGAAAACAAACTCAGAACCAAAAATAGAAGTGTCTCCATAAGAAAACAAACTCATATATGGAAATACATGTGGCTCCATAAGCAAACAAACTCAGATCTGGAAATACAAGTGGCTCCATAAGCAAACAAAATCAAATCTATAAATACAAGTGGCTCCATAAGAAAACAAACTCAAATATGGAAATACAAGTGGCTCCATAAGGAAATGAAAACTCAGATCTGGAAATACTTAGATCTGAAAATACAAGTGTCAAAACCTGTCACAAAATGGAAGCCAAAGAAAAGGAAGCACTTGTGGCCTCACACACATAATGACAGCCACAAAGAAGGGAGGCACCCATAGCCTCTCACACACAATGGAAGCCACAAAGAAGGGAGGCACCCACAACCTCTCACAAACAATGGAAACCACAAAGAATGGAGGCATTTGTAGCCTCTCACACGCAATGGAAACCACAAAGAATGACCGTGACACCCATACTCAGCCAAGGGAAAGTCTGCGGATCCTTCAAGTAGTCATGGGATAGTTCATGGAAGCCACATGAGATATCTCGGTGAGCATAGGCTGCAAAGGCAGATTGGAAGAGGTGTAGTACATCATAACCAAGAAAGAAGATTTAACCTGAAGTTCCCATCCAACAAGAGTGCAAATAATACCTCAAATCTAAAATAGAAGGTTTACTAGAGAAGGCATACCATAACAAAGAAAAACTAAACTGAGGTAGTTATAGCAAGTTTAGGAAGTGTGAGGAGAGTGAGTGTAAGTGAATGTAAAAATACAAAGGGTAAGGTCTAATTTATAATTAGGGACAGGGGTTAGGGTAATTAGGATTATAATTAATTATTGACATTTAATTAATATAAATATTTATTAATATGTCAATTAATATTTAATTAAAACCCTAATTACATAAAAACCCCAATCACATAAAATAAACCCCAGTCACACAAAATAAAAACTCAATCACATAAACCAAGAGGAAAATAAAACCAATGAGGGGTTACCTTTTAAGACAAAGACAATGGGAGTTACATAATGGAAAAACATGTCCGCATGAGTCTCATAGTGACTTATAAACTTTATCATCACTGCATAAGGGGGTACATAAAGAATGTGATCAGGTCCATCTTCATAGACACTCCTAGAAATCATAGACCATCCCATGAGAGAGGAAGAGGATCACACATCAACACATCTAGGGTCCCTAGAACACATATAGGGTCATATCCACAAAGGTACAATACCAAGGATCAACCCATGCATTAAGAAAGAGTTCCATGGAACACGTCCAGGTGCCCTAGACACATCTAGGGGCTTATCTCAACCACCAAGGAACATATCCAAGGATCAATCCAAGAACTAAGCAAGGATTCCCTGGAACACATCTAGGGGACCTAGACACATATAGGGACTTACTTCTTGGTCCAATACCAAGAACCTTAGTCATCTACTGGGGACCCTCACTAGGGTCTTTCTGCTTGATTCTAGACCAAGAAACCCAGTCATCTACTAGGAGCCCTCACAAGGGTCTTTTTGCTTGGTTCTAGACCAGGAACCCCAGTCATCAACTGGGGTCCCTCACAAGGGTATTTTTCCATGGATTTCACTACTTGGTCTCATACTAAGAAACACCAGGAGTGTGTTGGGGGCCCTAGTCTACAACAAAGGTCTTTTCCATCCTCAGGAGAATGCCTCTTGCAACTACATTAATTTCAACAATTTTCATTCGCCACATAGTGTTTGCAATCAGAGGAATTTAAATCTCCCCTAGATTGGCCAAGCCCATAAACTGTACTTTGGCTATTTTTCCCCTCGTCAACACCAGATGTATTGAAATCAGTCGTAGAAACGTTCCTCACCAGGGACTCCAAAATCCAGTTTAGATTCCCCTGGAAGACACTATAGTTTGTATATTCGATATTCTCACAATCCCTCCATACTAAATAAGTGTGTGGAACAACATCTGAGAGGGGCATAAACATACACACACTTATAATAAGAAAGATGTTTCTTATTGATCGTTTCATTTCATTGCCATAGGCAGGGCGCCACCACAAACGCTTTCCTCTACCCTAATTTGATGAGTGAAGTTGTGTCGGCAATGGTGTTGGCAATTTCAAGTTATAGCATTCATTTGCAGTTTCTCATTACACTTTCTCGATACCATGGTTAATCTCATCCTACCCATGGGCATGTGCATTCGCCCCCCTCATCTTGAAGGTCACATGCTTTTGTCTTCTCTGACTCATTTATGAAGGAAAAATAAATAAAAATCCCAAGCATTATTCCATTGTCGTTGAATAAATGGTGCCTATTGCGGGGATCAAACAAGGGATTCCAACCATTACAGACTTAAATTCCTCCTAAGAAACCTAATATCTATCCCTCAATGTCCAGGTTGTGCTTGACTGACATCTTCATTTTTTTCACAAAAAGGTGAAAACTCCTCCCTCTCGGTCTATAATTCCTTCCCATATTTGTTCGTTTTTTTCACATACCATGCC
This sequence comes from Picea abies, assembly GCA_900067695.1. NCBI lineage: Eukaryota > Viridiplantae > Streptophyta > Pinopsida > Pinales > Pinaceae > Picea > Picea abies. The sequence continues at coordinate 9,412 of CBVK0100742797.1, read as the reverse complement.
CTCTATATAATTGTTATGTGGTAAGAAACTGATGTGAAAACATATAGCTTCATTTAAATGTATAAAATAATTGCACAGGTAACAATTCCAATTTTTTTATCACCACATGGCGCAGTGACTCCAGTTTTCATTTTCTTGACTCCAATGTTAATTTTCTTATGGCCACATGGCACAATGACTCTTGAGAAGTACATCCAAGGTATTTATTGGAAATTTAAGGTCACATGGAGAGAGGGTATTATAAATCTTTATTGATATCCGAGTTGGTCACATGCAATAAAAACAAAAACATCATCTCGTAAATCATCTTTATTTGGAGGGATAATTCAAGAATACATGTTTTGTAGGATCAGATCCCGACCCCTACCAAATATTTGATGATGTCGAGAATTTAGAACACGTATTTTGATAACACATATATCGTTGAAATTTTAAGCCATTAAGTCCTTATTACTAGCTTTAGCGTCATTGTTGATTGAGTTTTAAGTCTTAAATCAACTAGAATAATGGAAATTTATTAAATCAATGAGTGCAAAATAGTTCGATATCATTTGAAGTGCAATTTACAAATTAATTATATATGGAAACCTAATTCCAATTTTATGCAGAGAAATTGTGGAAAAACGAGTATAAATTTGTATAAAATGACATGTGTTGTGTATGTCTTAAAGTAGAGTTTAAGAAAAGGAAATTAAAGTCGAAAATGTACTAGTCATGGAAAGAATTACTATTGAAACCATAGAGATAAATGAATGGCAAGGTTTTTGAAAGGAATTTATTGCAAAATCGTTGAAGAGGAGTAGTTTTGAGTTTTTGATCGCCAAAGTTTGAGACATTGTTTTTTTAAGAGCCACAACCTTATGTGTTTTTAGATTTTTAATACATTTGTTTCTTGTATTGATGATATTTTTCATAAGTACTTACTTGTTAGATTTATTTTATTTTAATGTTTTCTTAAGTACTTATATTTTATTTTAATGTTTTCTTAAGTACTTATTTGTTAGATTTATTTTATTTTAAAAAGTACTTAAGTTACATTGTAATTTGTTAGATTTATTTTATTTTAGAAAGTTATGTATTTTTTCTCAATGTCAATGAAAAACAAATTGACGTTGAGAAAAAATACATGACATATGTCTTTTATGTAATATTTAAGGTATTGAATAATTGACATATGTGTTTTATGTAATATTTTAGGCATTGAAGTATTGAGTTTGCTGGAAGTTACAATGGATTCCAAAAATTGCTAGGTTTAACTAATAGGTTTATCTTTCTCCATTGAGACATGGAAATGTAATGCTAAAAGTTGAAGCCATATATTTATGAAAGGGTCCTGGTTAGTTTTGGGAAAATGTTGTCTACTTTCATTATGAGAACCTCAGAGAGTGATGATCCCTTTATCTCTATGATTGAGTTGAGGCCTCTTCGAGACGACATGTATGCACAAACTAATCCTGAAACAATGTTGTGTTTAATCCATAGAATTGACATTGGTGGAAAATCGGATGTAAGTGGGAATTTTCAATCTTCTCGTAAATATACATTTACTCCGTGGAATTGACATTGGTGGAAAATCAGATGTCAAGTGAGCATTTTCAATCTTCTCATAAATATTCATGTTCCGGAACACAAAAAAAGATCCCAAATGTTCAAACAACATAACATAACAAGTTGATCTCACGTCGGTGTTTCCTTTCCCCGCTTCGGGGTTATGCATACCCCCGAAGCTGGGGGAAGGGAATGCCGAACAAAATCCATATTATATATGTTGTAAAAGAAAGTTTTCTTTTCTTAAACTATATTGGGATGTGTACTATTATTACCTTTTGAAAGTCCCCATTGCTTCCTTTCTATCATTTTCTTGAATGCTGGGATTTTGCCTCCTTTTGTGCAATTGGATTCTAAAAATCAATTAAAGGATCCTTTCGCTTTCAGGTGGTTGAAGAGAATTAAAAGATCAGGCATCTAGTGAAATCGATTCCCAAGAAAATAGGTAGGCTTGTTACACTACTAGTTGTTCTACCTTTTTCTAGGAATTGGGTAGCTCTTTTGATGCTCTCTACATTCTCTTTACAGACTCTACAAATCAATGCTTAAGCTTTGGCCTAAATGCCACTTGTTATTATTTCTATGTTTTGTCTAATAAGATAGCATGGATATCTATATAAGAATCATCTTGATCAATTTTCTTATTCCCTAGTGTGGAACAAATATAAAAGTTTTAATTTATAATCCTTTTCAATAATTGCCATGAATGTTGAAATTCAAATATGATGAAAAAAGTGAGAACAAACCATGATCCTTTGAGGTGTCTTGTAGTTGTCTAGAGTTCTTCCATTGTGTGGACAACATTAACTAAAAATAAAAATTAATTTTAGGCTCACTTATGAAATTTATTTTCTCTTCAAAGAAATCCAAAGCGTTATACTAAGACAATTATACATTTTCCCCTATGGTTTGGTTTCCAAGAAGAATTGAGTATAAAAAGTATGGTTAAATTTATACTCAGGAAGAGTTCATATCCTTGGAAAATACAGGACACAACATGGTGTGATGACAATGTGAAAATAACAGCCATATCAGCTACAACTTTATCAAGAGCCCCAAAAATCCATGATGAGGTATAGGATTTAATCACCTTGTTATGGTACTTGAGAGAAAAGAGATATATTCTTTGGGGTGAGAAAAGCATTGCTCTAGTGGTGGAAACAACTCCAAAATATAATTATTGGCGAATACATTCTATCATCCATGCACACATAAAATAATACTTAACACCCACAAAGAGTTATATTAATTGAATGGAGCACTTCAAGTACACACACGATTATGCTAAACACCTTGGAGGTCGTATTAAGTATACCTTGTAGAAATCCATGATATAAAATTGCTTGAGTTGAATCGTGTCCATCGAAGAAATGCACTGATAAAATCACTCCAAAACCTCATCCTTACTTTCACCATTATTCTGATGCTATTTTTCAATACTGGAAAATGGTAAACCAAAGAGAAGATGACCTTGAAGATCATTCTCTTGGAAAACTTGATTGTGAACTATGGCTTGGGAAATTATAAAACATTTGACACCAAAATCTATATATTTCATGACATACCTATTTAAGGTGAAATTCAAGTAGCTAAATCTCCAAACTTCTATTTGAAAAAATCAAACTGAGTTAATGTGTTTCGAGTAACCAAAGGATGAGGGTGATTTTTCTCAAATTAGGCCTCAAAGAAGACTAAGAAGCCATATACTTTCTTTTTTAGCTAAACTTGTAGTTTGAACAAAGAACATCATTTAGATGTTAAAGTAGATGATATCAAGAGCCAACATGGTGGCATAGCTATTCTGCACAAAAGTATAACCAATTAGAGTTCAAAATATCAAAATATTTCTCCACAAACTAAGCTGGATTAATAACATGGGAATAATTAAGTCAAAGTGGTTGTGGTCTAAAGACATGTTGGTACACTTGATGCAATGATGACCCAGGTTCAAAACCTGGAAGATGCATTCTGTGTGACAATGCAATTGACTGAATATGTTTGAGGTCTGGATCACGTTAATGTGTCATGTTAAGGTAGCAACACTGGCTCCATAATAATGTGGAGATATTAAAGTTGGAAACTGTGCTACTTCAGTATTTTTTGCAACCTAGGTTCAAAACCTGGCAGATGCATTCTGTGTGATAATTTGATTGACTGAATCTGTTTGAGGTCTAGATCGCGTTAATGTGGCATGTTAAGGTAGCAACACTGGCTACATGATAATGTGGATATGTTATAGCTGAAAATTGTGCTACTGCAGTGTTTTGGGCATGTAAAGTTGATCTTTACAAGGAATTTAAGTACATGTAAAAAAAGTTAAAATTGAAATAATAATAATAATTATTCAGAAAAAAAAAAATGAGTGAGTTTGACAGAGTCATATACAGTAATAATTCAAAAATAAAAATGGGACTATACTATAAATTCATATTGAAAAAGGTTTCATATCTAGAAGTAATTCAAAAAACAAAATAAAACTCACATTGTATTTTAAATTTACATGGAAAGAAAAATGGAATTAAGCAAAATGGAATGCAATTTATCATATAATAAAAAAAGAAATGGGGTTAGAACTTAGGCTGCAAGTTTAAATAAGATAATGACATATTGGAAAAGGTGCTAGAACATATCTTCGAAATTAAACAAACACACAAGGGATAAATCCTACTACAAATTCCATTCGAAGGCAAGATCAAGCTTAAAAATGCATAGTTTGTTTTATGTTCTTGAATGTGTAAGTAGGTCTTCTCACAATAGTATGTTGCAAAATACAGAGGTAGTCTTAAATTTTGGCAGTGTTTAGTGACCTGAAGCAAATTTAAAGCAACCATAGAATTTCTACAAAGAGAAGACAAAATCAAGCTTAAACATTTTATAAACAAAGAAAATCTCCGAGTTCCGAAAAGGAAACAAGTCTAAACATCATAACCTATGCCATAATATGACAAACTTAGTGTACCTATACATCGAATTCAAAAAAATCAATGCCATTCTCTGCATCTAGGGCAAAAGATTTTATGCTATTTTCCATAATAGAATGTCTGGCATTAGGAGGGTCTCCAACACTAAATACTTTGTTCTTAACAAAACCGTGATGACCTAGAACAGTCAGTGATTGTTGCTCACCTTATATTTTATTGTCTTTACAAACTTTACAAAGCGCGCAAACGAACATACAACTGAAATCCTATCTTAATCTTTGTAATTGTAAATGTGAGTCCACACAAGAAGACCAAATCGGAGGAAAATGAAAGAATTCAAATCATTTTCGGGCTAATAGTACTTAATGCCACAAATACACGTGTTAACCGTCAAACATAGGACAGGGAAGAATTCAAATTGAAGAACTTATCACGCAAAAATTTGGCCATTCACAGGCCTTGTTAAACATAATGTAACCTCAACAGTCTGACAGTACACTGCCAGCTGTCCTAGCCAGCTGTACTTTCTATTTTTGTCTTGATTGAGCCTATTTATCTCAACCATATTGCATTGTAACGAGGTTCAGTACTTCTTCATACATTTCAATATACTGTTCTATTCTTTTCTCTCTGCATTTCTCTTTACTTCACAATTTATCATGGTATCAGAGCTTCAGCAGTAACCCTCTTCACACAGTCCGAAGAGCAACACGATCCTCACAGCACAGAGCTTCATGGATCTTGAGAGCACGTGACATAGACTTGTTCACAAGGATTGGAGAGTTGTCTGCCATACTCTTGAAAGATCATCGCAGGAAACTTCCATGAGGAAGCAGAACGTCTTACGTTCAAAAGATCAACGTAGGAAGCTTGCAGAGGAAGCAGAGCGTACAATGCTTGAAAGATCTAGGAGGAAGAGAACGCAGAAGAAGAAACTTTAAAGATTCTTGCACATTTTTCAAGAATCGTCAAAGATTGACGAAGAAGAGATGCAGAACGAAAGAACGTTTAAAGAACTCTTGAAGAATTCGTTAGAATTCGTTAAAGATTCCTGTAGAAGGCAGAAACGTTGAAGATTTCACGGACATTTGTTCAAATTCGTGGAAGATTGTTAAAGAAAGAAGAAGCGTTTAAAGAATTGCAAGAATTCTTCAAATCTGTCAAAGATTTTAGTAGTGAACAGAGAACTCGTGAAGTTCTTTCAATCTTTGAAAGATTCACCAATTCTTTCTTTCGCAGGAGAAAATTTCGTCAAAATTCGACAAAGATCGCGTCAAACACGCAAGGAACAACCATTGCGGCCATAAGAGTCATCCTGCGAACGGATCCGAAGCGGGAAACCAGTTCAAAAGGGAAGAAGAAAGCACGGAAAAGGTGAAAGAGTTTCAGCCATTAGATCTTGCACAGAGGCCCGACAACCATTGGATCAGTGAGAAAGTGCACGATGTTTAATCCTCTAGAGCGCACAGGAGAACTTTTGACTTGAGAAGTCCTGACATCATCTGGACTGTCCATCAAGACACACATGGTGAGATCTCGACATTTCGTGACTCGCAGGTGTAAAGGTCAGAAGACATGTCATGAGAATTCGCGAATCATGAAATCATGAGTCATTCTAGACCATTGAATCAAGAAAGAATGTGAACCGTCGATCTTATCACATCGCAAAATCGGTAATCGGGAGTTGGACAAGCAAAAGATTGCACTCCAAAAACTCTGATATGCGATATCGTGAAATCCCGAGAGGACTTGTGAGCCGTCCATCTCAGAGGACAGGTGGCAGAAGATCCGAGTGTCGTTAAATCGACATTTCGGAGTTCGTGGTTTTGAAAGATCATTGCAACAGGACTTCAAAACTTGCAAAATCATGATATGCAAAATATCGATAAAGTCTCAGCCGTCCATTTGACCAGACACGTGGTGGACATCGAGGAAACCGTCGATGTTTTGGCATTCGAGGTTTCAAGTTGACAGAGAAATTGTGTCAATGGAGAATCGCAAGTTGCGATATCCCGAGGTTGAATCAGGACCGTCCATCTTGAGGGGACGCGTGGAGTAAATCCGAGGGCTCGGAAAACGTTCCGAAAAGGAAAGGGCCATCAACATATCGGGATTCAGAAAATCGCGAATCTTGAGGACAAGAGATCGGGTTTCTTTGTGGTGAAAACCTCGTAAACGATCGGAGCCGTCCATCTTGAGGAGACACGTGGATGAGATCGGGGGAGTCAATCGGCACATCGGCATTCGGCGTTTCACATATCTTGGAGCCGAGACGTCCGGGACATATCCAATCACGAAATCACGAGGAGAGACCACAACCATCCATCTGTTGGGACGCGTGGTGGAGATCAAAGCGATCAGGAAAGTCCCGAAAGGAACGCGCCATCGATAAATCGAAGATCGGGGAATCGAGGAGTCATAAGAACTCATCATCAGAATTCGCGAAATCCCGATTCGCGATATCCCGATAAGATTTGGACCATTGAATTGTCCAAAGGCAATTTTTTTCATTTCGGCAATTTGAAAGACAAAGAGCCGAAAAATCCCGTAGCACTTTAACAGTAAGGCGTTTGGTCACATCACAAGGAGACTAAGGACCAATTCAAGCCTGATAATCTCCCTTCGGCCATCGAAAAATCGGCAAATCAACGATAAGAGGTAAATACGAAATTTCCCTCTATTTTTTCTGCAAATTTTTTTTATGGCGTCGTCTAGCAATTTAGGACCAACTCAGGGTCTGATTCTACTGGGAAAGAATTACGAGTTTTGGTCTCTTCGGATGAGATCGTTCTTGCAAGCACAAGAATGTTGGGAACCAGTGGATCTTGGATATGTGGAACCAGATCCAGCAGCCCTGTCTGCCATGAATAATCCACAGCGAATTGCTCAGGCAACACTGAGGAACAAAGAGAATAAAGCGAAATTCTGGATTCAGAATTCTATGGATGACTCAATTTTCTCAAAAATCACAGTCGCTGGTACTTCCAAACAGGCCTGGGATATTCTTAAATCTTCCTACCAAGGAAATGACAGGGTCAAAACAGTTAAACTACAGACCTTGAGGACACAATTCGAGACTTTAAGGATGACAGAGTCTGAAAATGTGGATCAGTTCATGACCAGAGTCATGGGAGTCATGAACCAGATCAGATTGACCGACGAAGCCATCACTGATCAACGCATTGTTGAGAAAATTCTCAGAAGTCTACCCACGAAATTTGAAATGGTTGTAACAACAATCCTTGAATCCAAGGATCTGTCAAGATTTTCAACAGATGAATTAATTGGTTCTCTGGTGACACATGAGACTAGAATGCATCTTATAGATGATTCAATCTCCAATGCTTTCAAAACTCAATTCTCCTTCAGCAGAGGGAAAGGCAGAGGAAGAAGTAGAGGTCACCAAGGAAGAGGGAGCAATCAGAGTAACCCTCACTCTAGTTGAGGTAACAGACAACAGTATCTGAATCAAAATTTCCAAGGTCAAAGACATCAACAAAAAAATCAACATCAGAATTTCTAGCCTCAAAGAGGCAGAGGGAGAAGATAAAATGACAAATCAAGCATACAATGCTATTACTACAAAAAGTATGGGCATTATGAATCTGAATGTAGGAAGAAGCAAGCATATCAGCTCTCAGGCAGAGCACATTTGTCAAATCACACGAGAGAAAACTCAAGAGGTATGTTTATCTCATGCCACAAAATTGAACAACAACCTAAAGATCTCTGGTTGCTGGACAGTGGATGCAGCAATCACATGACAGGTAACAAAGAATTACTTTCATGCATTGATTCTTCAATCTCATCTGATATTACACTAGGAAATGATTATTTAGTCAAGGTTCAAGGAAAAGGAATTGTTCATATTCTTACTAAACAGAATGTAAAGAAAGACATAAACAATGTATATCATGTACTAGATCTGAAACATAACTTGCTAAGTGTAGGAAAACTCATTGAACATGGCTATAAGGTACTTTTTGAGGGAGCATCTTGTAAAATATATGACAAATACCCCAACAAAAAATTAATTTCTGAAATCCATATGACTCCAAATAGGATGTTTCCCCTTACCCTCAGAACTGCAAATCTGAGTCAACCATATGCACAGAGTGCATCTACCCTGAATGAAACAATGGTTTGGCATACAAGATTTGGACATCTATCATTTTAGAGTCTAAGTCTTCTTTAGAATAACTCCATGGTCAAAGGTCTACCTATCTTTAAAGAGCAAATTCCCCCTTGTGAGTCTTGCATACTTGGAAAACATAAGAGAACTAGTTTTCCACAGTCTTCCAATCAAGCCAAACAACATCTTGAACTTTTTCACACTGACCTATGTGGACCAATGCAAACAGAGTCAATAGGTGGTAGTTTTTACTTTCTAACGTTTATTGATGATTTTAGCAGGAAAATATGGATCTATTTTCTCAGACACAAGTCTGAAACATTTGAAAAATTCAAAGAATTCAAGGCAGAAGCTGAAAAACAGAGTGGCAAATATATCAAAGCACTCAGGTCAGATGGAGGAGTAGAATACAACTCCAGAGAATTTGCAAATTTCTGCAAATCACAAGGCATTATCATGCAAACAACAACAAGGTATACTCCACAGCAGAATGGAGTGGTTGAAAGGAAAAATCAGACAATAATGAATATGGAAAGAACACTTCTTAAAGAGAAACACTTGTCAAATACTTTTTGGGTTGAAGCAGTAGCATGCTCGGTTTATCTCTTGAATAGATCACCAACCACCAGTCTAAAGATGAAAGTTCCCCAAGAAGCATGGAGTGGGACAAAGCTCAATGTAGCGCATCTAAGGACATTTGGATCCATAGCATATGCTCACATACCTTCCGAATTAAGGAAGAGACTTGATGATAAAAGTGAGAAATGTATTTTCACTGGATATAGTGAAACATCTAAAGCTTACAGGCTTT
>CBVK0100742792.1:0-11354 GCA_900067695.1 Picea abies | reverse complement strand
GTTTTAGATCTAGAAGAAAATTTTGATAATTGTTGTCTTTTTAATTTCTCAAATGAACATTGGTTGCTAGTTGATGTAAGCAAAACAAAGTGTGAATTTATTGATCTTTGATTTTTACTTAAAATTATCAGTCTATATAGCTGTGAATTTACGTTATGGAATGGATCATGTATTCGAGAGAATGCCTTTTTATATAGTTTGGGTTTTGAAAATTTCTGAGTAATAAATTCTTATAGAAGCTTCTAAATCTATTCTTTATTTATTGTTGTCAAGATTGCAACTCTGTAGTTGTGGATTTCCTTTGTTGTCTTTTAGAAAACAATTGCAACTCTGTAGTTGTGGATTTCCTTTGTTGTCTTTTAGAAAACAATCCTAGAATTTAATTGAGCATTTACTGTTCTGTTTATTTTTATTTTTCTGAATTTTAATTTTTAAGTATTATAATTCGTGGGATGAATTTGGGGCTACAACAAATAACTTGACCTTCCTGAGTGCCTCTATATTTATTTACTTTCCTTTCCTTAAGTCTTAACCATATTGAAATCAATTCGCTTCATGTAAATTTTAAATTCAAATTTTTCATAAATTTAGTTATGTTCCAAGGTCTGGATCAAGGGCCCGATCAGGGTTCGAATCAGGGGCCAGATCAGGTGTCGGATTAAGGTCCATATGAAAACATCTCTCTTGAAAATAATAGTGTTATTTAACATGTTCGTGTCTGGTTTTTCCATTTCCAGTTAATTGTTTTTGTATTGATTTTCCATGTTTTAAAACAATGGTAACATTCGTAGAGTTAACCCCAAGAAGGGTGAGTTTTGTAATTGTTTGATTGGCTTGGAATATACATGTCCACTCACCTCTTACCTGTCATTACCACTTCTTGACATACCCTATATCAAATTTATTATCCCTTCCTCTAAAGCTCTACAATTAATAAAAAACTTTTTTACTACACTTGAAATTAGTTTAAATTATCAGAAATTAGTGTCGGATCCAGGACCAGAATAAGTGTCGAATTGAGGCCCGGATTAAGTGTCAGATTAAGGTCTAGATTGAGGGCCAGATTAAGGTCTGGATGGAGGGACAGATTGAGGTCTGGAATGAATTTCATATTTTTCTACACACCGGATCAAGGCCGGGGATAGATTCTGGAACTCCTTTTTGTTTCTTTACTTGGAGATGTAATTTAGCATCTGAATATATTTTAATGGTTAATCATAAGATTGGTCTTCCCTTAACTCCTTTAATGAATTTTTAAGATAACAATTGCATTCTTACATATCATTGAAATAATATTTGGTCTTCCTTAATACCTTTGAATGGAATTGTAAGTTGACATTTTGAATGGAATTGTAAGTTGACATTGGATTCTTATATTATTGTTGGGTCTTCCTTTAGTTCTTTTAATTGGGTTTATAAGTCAACATTGGGTTCTTTATTTTTATTGTTTAAATAAAACTGGATCTTCTTTAATTATTCTTATATATGGATATGCAAGATAGCATATAAATTATCTTATCTAATTCTTAATTATGGGTTGAACTTCTTATAGTTCTTTGCAATAGAAATGTAAGGTAGTCTTGGAATCCTTCCATATTGTTTGTTATGATTGAACCTATTATCTATTTTAAAATGGATATGCAAGCAATAGACTTCTTATTAATTTCTAATTATAATTGTTTTTTATTGGTTTTATGAATTGGACACATAATGTAAAGTAGCATCTAAATTTAATGTATTGCTTAAGAAGATTGATTTTCTTGTGGTTTCCTATAAATGAATATATAATTTTAGCCTTTAAAGTCCTTGCATATTCTTGGATGATATTCCTTAATATGAAGATGCATAGTTGAGCTACTTGAGACTAAGATTTTATGTATGCTCTTTGGGTTATTATTCTTTGTGTAATAACCTTTTACTCATTTACACAAAATGTTTCTTGAAGATTGGTTAAGTAGAGTAGATTATTATTTGCACTATGATGAATTGATGGTTAAGTACTATGCTAATAATTATAGTTTTGAATAGTAGTGTATGATTGAATTAATGAGAATTAGATACTTCTGTGTTCCTCAGAATAATCACCAGTCCTGAGACCTTAAGTGGTCAGAATCAGTCGGATGAATCCTCGACTTGAGTGTTTCTTATGTGTCTTGGAGGTCCTAACCATGCAGGATAGGTTGGGCGAGTAGCTTATGTGTCTTGGAGGTCCTAACCATGCAGGATAGGTTGGGCGAGTAGCTTCCTTATGTTATCTTTATAAGATACGGTAGATTGAATAATAGTGATGTTGCTTTCAGTTGATTGTGATGAAATTGATTGTGTAGTTATTAATACATATTATGACCCATTTTCACTTGTACTAACGTTTGTTAAAAAAAAAAACGTATTTACCTCTTTTGTACATCACTAATTGTTGACGTAACGGAGGGGCCGTTACATCTCCACACATAGAATAGTGCACAACTATACAAAATGTTTTCCAAAAATTTTGTAGACTTGAGCCACATTTCTATCATAGACTTGTTGAGAAGTATAGAATTCATTATCCCGAAATTTAAAATATTCACAAATAAAATTTCTTGTATTTCTTTCATCTTTTCCCTATTTTCAATATTGTGATTGCATTAACATTATGGTGAATTGTTGTACTCACCCCAACATTATGGTGAACATTATTTTCTCTACTACAATGCATAATTCTTATCCATCCATGTTGTAATGTACCCAACTCCCTTGATGGGCCACATTACTACAAAAACCGCATATGATAGCTCTGATACGAAATTTAATTCAAATGAATGCATGCAACATGTCATAAATTCTGATGTATCCAACATGATATTTTAAAAATGTGAATGAAACTACTAAAGAAAACATAACATTCAAATAAAACATTTACATAGTAAAATTAAACATAGTGACCAAATCACTTATCTTTATGATGAAATGCTACCAACTGGATATGTAGGAGGGACGTTCCTCCCAGCCGTAGGATTGTTGTTCCATTTCTCTCAATAGAAATCCACCCCTGACCTAGGGATATGAGTATACAAGGAGTTCTAGCTCTCATAGCTATCCATTGTCCACACACAACAACCCAATAATCTAGTTTCTAACTCCAAAATCAATTCCAGTCCACCATTTATATTTCCCCTCAACCTACATGACCTCAGGTTATCCCACTTCCCTCTAGGGATCCGATGCAAGGCTGGTCAAGAAATATCTTAGTTGGGGACTCTGGGAATTCTCAACTATCACAAGAGTGCTCACAACAACCTTCTTATGGATCTTGAGTTATTTCCTCAACAAGAAATACACTTCCAAGCACACAAACTACATTACTCACATAAAACGTATCTCAACAAAGATGTCTTTCCATACCTAGTATGGCTAGTGCTCTTTCCTAGCACCAAGCTCTTGTCTTGCTATCCAAAAAATTCTGGTAAAACATGTCTTCCCTCCTACTCGAAATTCCTATTTGCTTCTCCCCCCATGCTTACTTAACTCTCACACTTCCCCCAAAGATGATTACACTCAACCCATATTGTCATAACTAGGTGGGTTGACTTCCTTACCCAACCTCTTACATGAATCCAATGATTGAGTGTGTAATAAGTCAAAGGGTTAAATAGATAAATGAAAATTTTATTTATGAACGTAGATTAAGACTCTAGGGATGTAGAATCCCCTCAAAACCCCCATTAATCCCCCTTTCTCGTGAAATCATATCCCCCCAACGTTACCATCCATCTCATATCACAACTAGTGGTGTATTTTTATTAATCGATGTATGTACATATTACAATACCATGCTCTTCAACCCAAAACATTTCTAGCTCACCAACCTAAATCACATTTGCATAATTGTATTAAAATTTATGGAGATTAAAACTTAGGATGTTACACATGTTTTGCAAAGGTCTAAAAAAATTAAAATTAGATCCATATTGTTTTGTTTTAATTAGACGAACTCATCTTTATTGATTCTCTTAAGTGACCATGCCAACAAATGATTTTTATAAATTTCAAACACATTCCACCATTTTTTCCATAAATCATCTGATATGAAGACAAGATTCATCTTATATTTCAATTTATTCTTGCTCAAAACATCAAAAACATCCATACATTCATTTTGAAAAGTTTTCAAACCAAAACATTTGAAGAGAAAGAAACAAATTAAAATTATACATCAAATTAGATAATAGTGGAGAATGGTTCTAAAATAATAGGATTTTATAACTACCACTCTTATGAGCCAATGTGTCCCTTCCTTGAGTGGCTTGTCCTATTACTATATGGTCCATTTCTTCATTTCTTTCATGACTTAATCAATGAAGGGAGTGTCAATATATTCCTTGTTAAAAATATTTTGTTTGCATGATTTAATAATAATGCTCTATGGAACACCAAAATGAAGCAAATGAGCTCTATGGTAACAAAATCTAGAATGAACTAGTTCATATTTATTATTTTCTCCGAGTGGAAATAGTACATTGTCCATCTAAGATAGAGAAGTGCAGAGTTTTCATTTCAACTTCATCTTCATATTTAATTTCATAAGGAAGTTTGGTGTCATAGCCGAAAGGAAATATGATAACCTCTTTTAGTGTTATTGTAAAGTTTGTGACAAGTGATAAAACAATATTTTCCACTTCTTCCTTATTTACTTTCAGATATTGTAAATTCAGAGGTCCTATAACACATCTATTAATATCAATAGACGAAAAAATTCATTAAATAAAAAATATTTGATATGTTTCTTGTGAATATCTTCTAATTTGTTAGGGATTTTACTAGCTTTCTGCATGATAACCTTTGAAGGAATTGTTTTCCAAGGTTTTAAAGTTGATATACTAATATCATTTTCTAAAACTCTGATAGAATCTTTTTAAAACTACCACAATACCATTTTTCAAATCACTTGTCTTATTTTTCCCTAACTAGATTGAACAATCGTATGATGGTAAAACCCAACCTTGTTTTGTATAAGATATCTCATTAGTGATGATATCAATTTTTATTAGATCTAGATGATAATTACAAATAGGAAGGTTGGTGTGTAATAGAAAACAAATGGTTCTCTCTACTACCTCAATTTAGACATGCAATATGTCTTCATTGACCATATTTGTAGACATGACCATGCCAATAGTAGAAATGATTATTCCTTCTACCCAATCATAAATAATAATTCATGGTGGAAATCTAATGGTTTGACTAACTCAACATACCATTCATTTGGAAACTCTCCAATGTTGTGTTCAAATGTTACCTGAAGAAATGGAATCTTTTTGTATTGGCTAAGGTGACAAGCCTTGACATATTTTACCTATAGTTAATTGAACATATTTTGTTAAAGAAATAAATTGATACAAAAACGTTTTCAAGTTAAACATAAATTCTCATATATGACTTAATTTAAAGTTTTAAATATGCAATCAAAAGATTATATGATTTTTGGAAGTAATAATCATAGAAAAAGGGTCATTCAACCTTTACCTGTGATCTCCTACATATAATTATTATGCTAGAGGAATATTTGATCAACCCTTCCCCATGATTCCCTAGATGAGAATATTATTCTCAAGAAAGGATCAACATACCTTTTTCTGTACACCGCCTCGACGAAAATACTATGTTGTAACAAGGATCAATCAATTTTTATTTGATCTCTCATAAAAAGAATTGTTATACTCAAGGGAGGGTCATTCAATGCTTCCCTAGGGTACCCCACTAATAAAAAATTGTGCATGAAAAATGGTCATTTGACACTTCCATTGGATAACCCGTTGGAATGGGAATTTTTTGGTTGAACCCTTGGGTCTAGAAAGAAGTAAGTCTACAATGTGTCTTGCATATTCTCCCAAGAATACAACCTACTCTTATGTGTCACCCAACCACCATGTGGGGATCTCTGCCAAATAAATATAAAGCATTGTAATCATCTACAAATGCATGATCTATGGCTGCACTTGTGCCACAAAGTTCACTATGCCATTCATGTCATCAAACTTTAGCACAACATTCAATTCTATGCCAATCCACTTGCATACATGCAACAACACACATGATAGTGTGGATTGTTCATAGTCTCCACTCTACCACCTATTAAAGGTGGCTTTCAAGTATGTTGTGAATGAGAATACACTATAAACTTAACTTATCATCAATTATAGAGTTTATGCAAACTTGTATGTTTTCTATGGTAAGGTTATATAGATGATGTAGGGAACCCTCATTCAAAACTTTCTTCACATGTTCTAAAAAGCACTCACTTGATGTTTGGTCCAAAGGTTGAATGACTTTGTGGCCTTATTTATCACATGACATCCACATCTACTTCAAGTTCAAGATAGTGTCATTGTTAGAAGCCCAATTGATCCCCATTAGTTTAGAGTGGGGATACTTCTCATCCAATATCTAAATGAATTCAAAATTTGTATATGTCTTCACTCTATAGAGATCAACCTCCATTTTTTCCAGCTGACCATTGGGAAAGATTGATTACTAATTATCTTATTATATATCTATCAATGAATACATGAAACTAGGTCATCTTGTGAATTATTAAGACTTATTAATTACAATGTTCATGTCTAATCCTAGATTAAGCATATCCTCTCATACCTCATATCCTTCAATTAGTGATTCTTGAGATAGACTTCCTTCATTTATCATATCCTTTTCAACTAATTCCATTTTTGATCAACTATCAAGGTGGGTTGTCCTAGTACTTGCACAAGAAATTCCTTTATACTAGCCATATCTTGATAATTTTCTAATATTTGCAAGAAATCAACAACAAATTCTTTAGCCACCCCTAGAACTCCTCTTTAGTTGTATATTATATCAATCTCTAGCATTTTCTCCACATGTGAATTACAAATTAAGGTCTCTCCATGTCCTCCAAGCCAACTACATATGTGTATGAACAACTTATTATCTCCACTCCATCTCATAGAAAATGTTTCTACTGCATTGGGTCAAATTTAGGCACTTTCTACAGATCTTTGTAGATAGGAACCTGATCAATGGTTCCCACATTGGTGCTAATTAATCACAATGGAATAAATTTCAAATGATCTGGAAGGAGAGGTGGTTCACTTTTCACCACAAGATGGTAATGAGTTTTAATCAAGAAAGTATTCATCCAATGTGATACATGTTTCATATCATACAGTTCTCTCCAAACATGGCTTGTGAACCACTTTCTTGGCCTTAGTGGTGCCCCCTTAGTTATGATATTAAAGGAAAGTGCAAAGAAATTAAGGTCAAATTATTGGTTGTGATAGAATGAGTTACTCCAAGATTGTTGTATCGACCTATGGATATTGTAGATTGTTTTGATGTACAAATTGAGAAAACAAGGCCACGCAACCAACTTAAACTCCAAATAATGAGTGCATATTCTAAAAGTAAGTCGACTACAAAGTTTTTTGAAACATATAATGAATTTATCTTCATTATAAGAATCCACACTACACATTGCTATAAAAATGATTGTATATATAAAACATTGATACAACTAATTGTTGAAGGTATTAAGAAGGTGTGTCTCATGAAGGAAAATTCAACAAGAAAATTTATGCTAAATTCTCTGGCATCAAATGTTGTTATTTCTAGACAGGGAGAAAAAAATAAGAGAACTCTATTTACAATCAAGTTTGAGACATTCTATGTCTATCAAAATCCATGGTATCGATCCTTTGGATTAATTTTTTTTTTACCACTATAAGGATATCTTTAAAAATTGTGACTTGAAGGCAATGAATGGTAATGTGGATTACAAAAATATATATCTAATACTATTGAAACAATGGCTAGATTTATTAATATTGTCGACCCAAATTCAAATAAGGCTCCATATTTAATGGACTTAATATGTCAATATGGAACAAGGGCACCTCTCATATTGTTTTCTTCAAATATGACCCAAGATTTTCTTCTGAAAAAGGTTAATGAGAACATGGATATGTTGGGTCTTCCTCTAGTATCACAATTTCATTTTAGCACAATGATAAGAAATCAATTTCCAAATGCTACGATCACAAAAAATAACTTATTTTCAAGGTGTAATGATTGTGTATTGATCACCAACAAATTTAGGTCCACAACTAAAGTAGAATGGTTGCAGTTAGTTCAAACAAACCATAATACCTATATTACAAGTTGTTACAATGCATACTATATCCACAAATTAAATTCAGAGAAGCATCCTATCACTTACTTGAGCATTGTGAATGGGAATATGGAAAAGGGAAAGACTTCTATACCAAGGTTTGGTAAGAATGTAAAGGCTATTAATATTTTCATGAATATCCCAAATTATTTGACTAACATGCTTACACATGAATACAATACGGGGGCCTTCAATTTGAATCTACAAAGAAATCTAGACATTTCAGGCCCTCGTATTGGTTGGGTAGGGAAGAGGGAAATGTCTAAAAAGATTCAAATTTTTTTTCTGAGACATACAAGGTAGTGGTTCATTGTTGCAAGCCCACAGAAAAATTGAGAGAAAACAAAATTTTGTACAAAAACCGTTTAAAAGAACTCAATAGTGGGTTGTTCGAATAGAAGGAATGAAGTCCATCTATGTGAATAACATCATATGGGAATGGTCACTTAAGGTATAATGGAAGGGAGAGACATTAAAAACAAATGAAAAGGGATTTGAAGCAATTGAGGCACAAAGAGAACATGTTGAATATAATGGAAATCATGAGAGTGGTGTCAATGGAGGAGACTTTATTTGAATAAGCAAATTTTGTACTTGTCATTGTTTAATGACTTATATCATGTAAGAACTCATAAATTAATAGTTGTTTTAATTAATATGTGTTTCTTCAAGTAAACCTATTGAAGGTTAATTGCACTCTTATATCCTATCTTGAGATGTGGGGTTTCTAAATGAATTTCCTACAATAAACACATTATAGAGTTTGCAGTTAGGGTGACAAAGTTGGTAAAAAGGACTAAGTCATAGTTGTCATTTTCTATATGAAAACTTATTGTACATTCCCTTAAAGCTTTATGAAAAAGTACAACTCTACAAATGCAGTGATTGCTATCATTTTATTTTTTTTTAAATATTGCAACTATTCAACCTTGATATATTTAGTAATGTATGTCAAAGTGATATTATGCATGCACGTACAAAAATAAAATATTGACAATTATACATTAATATTGGATTTAGATATTATATACATATTAGAAAATAAATTCAAAATGTTGAAATGCAACCACACAATGTAGAAATTTGATATTGACATGTTTGGAATCGAAATTTACTATTTCATAATCAAAATTGACACTTTCAAATTTCAAAATGCACACCTTTGGAATCAAAATTTCCACTTTTGGAATCAAAACTCTCTCTTTCGAATCATAATTCATTTTTTTTTTAAAAACATTATTGGAAATTCACACTCTCAAAAACAAATATTCACACTTTCTAAATCCAATTTTGCACTTTAGAAATACCAATATTCACACTTTTGAAGTCAAAATTCACAATTTAATAGTCTAGATTCTTATTTATTAGTCCAAATTTAATGAAATTGGTGTTATTGGTTACAACCAAATGCAAAGCCCAATATTATGAGATGGAGCTCATCACTATATTTAAATATGATTTATGTATGAAACACAATTCAAAATTTCTATTGAAGTTTAATGATAATATCTCATGGTAATTATATGTATATTATACAAGTGAGATGATAGATATAAGATATGTCTTATGAGGGTTGATGATGACTACTAGAAGTATTAAAGAATGAGGATGATACTATTATAATAACACATGAATCCTATGATATATATTTCCTTGATCACCTTGAGCTAATAATGATTTTGAGTTTTCCAGTGCAACACCCTACCAGTAAAACTCACGAACTATATGCTCTTGTTGCATGTGAAAAACTTGGTAAATGACGGATCACCCAAGATATTGTTTAGTAGAGAAGGGATGTTGGCCCTCGACCAAGATCACCCAAGATATTGTTTAGTAGAGAAGGGATGTTGGCCCTCGACCAATTTTTGGATAACCTTGGCCGTGTTTGACCATTTTTGGGACTTCGACAGGCAGGTCGAGGATGGAGCGCCCAGGCAAAGCGGAGATTGCGGGATCTCACCCCCTTTTTATGGGATTTTTGGGTTTAGGGATTATGTAACAGGTATGGGATGTCGTCCCATGGGATTACCCATGCTTAGGCCCCATATGTAAATGTATAAATAAGTAGCTAGGCATTGTAAGAAGCATAAGATAAGAGAATACCTAAGTTGGCTTTGTGAAAGATATGTAAAGGTTGCTAAGTGTGATTAGTTGTAAAGGCTCTGTGCATACTATGTGTTGAGAACTTGCAGAGTTAAGTGCAAGTGATTGTAAGAAGGATCTGTGCTATAACAAACTCGAGGAAGGAGGATCTGGTGAAGTGCGCGCATATCTCCTGTCCTATGCAGAGTGGATTTTGAGGCTCTGTGCATGTAAGAAGACTGAAAGAAGATAATAAAGAAGGTGAAGAGTTGGTGGATGTAGCCCCAAGTTGGGGGTGAACCATGTATATCCTGTGTTGCAACTGCTTTGTGTTATTGATGTGATTTATTCTTAGTGCCAAATCTTTATGTATGTTAGATACATCTGATGTAGTATCTTAGTACTTAATAACATGAATGAATGCTATATCTATTTGATGTTATGTGCTAAATGGATTAGATATGATTAGATCTTGTTGAATAATATGTTGTTATGTAATTAGGGTTTTCACTTGCGATGTGAATAAAGGTCAAAGACTAATGAACGTTAATTGCTAAGTGCTCTCTTAATTATTGTGATCACAGATCTATGTCCCAACTAGGTTGTAGACACTTGAGTCCTACAACTCCCCCTACCTCTACCTCAGGTGAGACTTCATCTACTTCGCAGGTGTTTCCGAAAGGGCCAGTAGTTAGGGTTTTGTTGGTGCGTTGTTGAAGTGTTGAACCCCGGGTCTTCCCCTGTGCCAACAAATGGTTCCATTGCTGGGACCTGAAACTGTGATTGTTGGGAACTGAGGAAAAGAGAAAGTTCTATCCGTAGATCTATTACTGTAGTGTGCAATACTCTACTTGACTTGTGAATCTCTGTGCTAAGAAGAGAAGTCTAATCTGAAAAAAAGAGGTAATATCTTAAAGATTGGTGCTTTGATAAAGGTATGATAAGTGGAAATTTTTGTTTCGAAAGAATGGATCTAGGTATATTTGATAGATTATGTCCTAGTCTGAAAACTAGGGCACAACTAGAAGAAATAAGATGTGATATGAATAGATCTGATAGAAATAGTGAAATATATGTTATTCCTATG